>CANXYI010697760.1:0-16672 GCA_948208565.1 Hura crepitans
TATGATTTATTAGGGCATTTTCACTTAAAAGGTTAACACTTCCTATCTAGTGACATTTTTGGTTCTGGTAGAGGTTAACTAGACAGTTATTGGTTATTTCGACCACTTTTAAAGATAGTATTTTGGGACTATTTTGAAGTCCAAATTTGACTCAGTTTTCAAGCTTCTTTTTAATACTTTACTGGGGACAAGTCCAATTATAACTGGGCTAAGTCCATGGCTAAAGTCTTGGCACAAATGCCATCTCCAACTGGGCCAAATCCATGGCCAAAATATAGTTCCATTCTAGCTTCTTAAAGGCATAACAAAAGGTTCAGTTTTCATATTACATTTCAAGCCACTTTTAAGCACTATTCTAAGCCATATACACTGTTCACTTTAGGGCCATTACAATATATTTTCCATAAGCTAAATTACATGCCATTCCAAAGACACATTCTTAAGATATAACATATTACATGTGTGATTCAATTTACATAGTCATTATAAGCTAATGCCATAACCAAAATAGTGTACATGTTAGATACTACTATAAGCTACCTTATAAACCATGTCACTAATACATGCTCTTGGATTTTCCAAGAAAATTAGGCATATTTCATTAATCACTCCAGCATTTATTAATATTCATATACACTTATATGCCATAACATAATTATACTCAATGTCAAGCAATTCTTATAAAGTACTTGCCATTATCACAAACCTCGCTAAGAATGGTTCTCAAGTATCAACCTCAATGGCCATAAACTTCATCCTAACATGTCGCACAATACTAAATTTACATCTTAGCCAATGTATAACCAAGAGAAATGTTTATACCCTTCAAATTGAGCAAGGTAATAAGACTAACTTTGCCAATTCCTTGAAACATAGTTCTTAACTCACAAAGCATCCACTTAACCAACATTTCTAAAGAGAAATTGAAACCTAATCTTAACCATCCAGCCATTGTAACTCAAGGGTCACTAGCCTAGGCACCTAAATACATGAAGAAAAGGTTGTAGGTTCACTTACATATCACTTTGAAGGTGTCACTCCCATCTAAGTCTATGCTGCCAGCCTAATTCTAGCCACCATGTACTCTTCTCCCTCATTCATAAGCCTCTAAATGCCATCCAATGGCTACCAATGCCTCATAAACACACACACATATATGTCTTAGGTACATCCTAGCATTAATTAGTAGCTAGAAAGAAGAAAAGAAAGGGAGGAATTACTCAAAATGCACCTTTGGGTTATGGTTCTAGACTGTTTTGAACCAATCCTCTTATTTATTTTTATCTCCCAAACCACAGCTGCTTTTGGCATGATTCTTATTCCTAATGGTTTCTAACATCTATAGGAATGTTTAGGGATTAGAATCATCCCATTTGGTTACTGGAGGAGAAACTTGTGGCCTAAAGAAGGGAAGATTGGCATAGGCAACAACAAGCTGGAAGGGAGAAATTTCTTTTTGTTCAACCAAGTGGAAATCCACTTGTCATGCTTCCCATGCCACTTGACAGCTTGCATGGCCACTTGTCATGAAGTGGGGCCCATCTTGACATGTCAAAGGTGGTCCTAATAATTGCCAAACCATATCAATTTTTTTTGTCAAACTTCAAAAATTCATAGCAATTCACTTAGACGTCTAAAAATTGCACTGTTTACTTTAAAATTCCTATTGTAATCCCCTCTACCTACTTATAAATTTTTGTGGCCAAATTCCACCAATAAGGTAATTCTTTTAGACTACCTTGGTTTGCATGCCAACTTAAAAAATTACAAAAATTTGCAAACGACCTCCAATTTCAAAAATTCTTTCACCATTGGACTCAGTGTAATTTTTAAGCTTCAAGCTCCACTATTTTTGGGTTGTCCGGGCACATCTCGGGTTAATCCCCAGCTGAAAATTTTTTATTGCCCCTATTGGTAGCTTTTCAGTCTGAAATGATTTATTGGTTCTACTAAATTTTTAAAATTTGCCTTTTTCATCATTTTAGAGCCCCTTAAAATTTCATGACCTGTGTCACTACCTTGGTCCACGTGTAAGTGAATCAACAACCCAGGTGTACTCTTTAAACCCTATGGCACTATTCACGGTGCCTCAAAACACAGCTGCTACATTTCTTCTCCACTTAAGAAAATTTCATCCTTAAAATTACCTGAAGCAAATAAAGTATGGTATTAAGCTTCCACTTGCTTCTCTAGCTCTCAGGTAACTTCCACTGTAACTTTATACCTCTGTAGCACTATAATAGTGGCATAGACTTATCTTTGCAACTCTCTCGCTTCATGAGCCATACTTTACACTATTTCTTAGTCATTACTTATATCTAATTGTGCTTCTTCAATAACTACCATTAGAGTCATATGTATTTGACCTAATTTGTACCCCCAGAGCATAAAACATAAAAACACTGTGCATTACTATACATCAGGTGGTAAGACAAGCCTACATGCTAGAGGTCCTTACCTTATAAGTACTTTTGTAAGGTTCGATAACCTAGGACTCTAATACCCTTTTCTAGAACCTCTACATTTTTTTCCTTAGAAAACCTTTAGAACCCTTTATCTTTAACTGAATATTCAGTGGTTTCCTGCTTTATGTCAGTACATGATTCTTATCTAACCATACTACTTTTAGCCTTTTTCTTAAGTAATTTCACTTTTTCTTCAGTCCCTCTAATCAAATCTACTGTGAAGACTTTCTATCTCAAATCTCACTTAAACATGAATGGTCCTACATTGTTTATCATTTAATGCCTCATAGGGATCCATTTCCAAACTAAGCTAGTTACTACTATTATAGGCAATCTCTGTTAAGAATATATGCATATACATATATTAAAAAACCATAAGCTTTCCAATACTATCTCACAACATGTGATTAAATATCTGTATCACCCTCTCTGACTGTTTATTAGACTGAGGATGATAAACTAGGTGATGAGCTAGTCTAATGCCTAAAGCTGCTTATAGCTTCTGCCAAAATCTATAAGTAAAACAAAATCTCTATCCAAATGATAGTCATTGGCACAACATAAAATCTAATAGGCTTATCACCATATAGTCTAGCTAATCTATTTAAAAACTAACCCATCCTAATTGGGTAACTTAGACTGTCTAAGTCATCTATCAATAATTATACATGATACATTTTATATACCTTTGGTTAATAGTAACGCATCACAAAACTCAGGGTTAACTTTTCTTATTCTCACTCTGACATAGCTGTAAGATACAATAATTCAGAAGGACTCTAATGCCTAGCTTCTACTTGCTAGCATATCAAATACTTAATATCATACTCTACCAAATTTCTTTCCATACTATGCCATCAAGAAATAAAATTCCCAAGCTTAGATTTTTCCTCCCAGAATATATGAAATGAGGAGACTCTTATATTTTCTTCAAATTCTACAACCTAGATCCTTTATACATAATGTACACGATCTGTTCTGATAAGTTCACTACTCACATACTATCAACTGAGACCTTATGGTTTCCCCTCTTTAGCTTTGCTAATTATCTAAACCATCTACTTGTCTCTCACTTGATTCTCTTTTATTTACTGTCTAAACCTAACTTTAGTTGCAATTCAACCACTACTGCCTCTTTTGAAATAATTGGTAACCTAACATTCATAATCTCTTAAGGTCACCATAAATTTCCCTATACTTAGCATTTACTGTCATATTAACTTTCACTCATAGGTAGTCAATCAGGCAATCAAAATCCTGAATTAACTCTACCCAGCTTCTTTATCTCAAGGCCCTTCTTTTGAGTAGTGGAATATTTCAAACTCTAATGATTTATATCTATAAAAAATTCCTTTTCATATTGATAATGCCATCGTCTATTTCAGAATAACCACAATCGCAACTAGCCTTAAGTCAAGGGTAGGATAATCCACCTCTTGTGGCTTCAATTGTTTAGAGGCACAAGCTTGCACCTGTCTATCTCACATTAACATCTAATAGGCCATTTAGTGAAGCACCTCACATATAACAAGGCCTTACCCTATTCAAGTTGAATCAAGATAGGAGCCTCTATCAACCTCTATTTCGAATAAGTAGAATTGCCTTGATAATTATTATCCCATACAATCCTCACCTCTTTTCTGATTAGTCCAATTATAGGAGTAACAATGATGGAAGTCCACTTATTAGCCCTCTGTAACATCAACTAAGCCCAAAAATTTTCTTATCCTAGTTACATTCCCAAAGGGTTCCAAATCCAACATTACCTCACCTTTACTAGGACCAACTTTAACTTGCTCTATTGAAACTAGGTGGTCTAAAGAAAAACTTCATTTGCCCAATTCATACTTATTTACTTGAGCATGCAACTATCTTTCTTCCAAGGTTTATATCACAACCCTTAGATGTTAATCATACTCTTTCTCATTTATAGAGTACACAAAAAGATCATCCAAGAACACCATTACCACTAGCCTATATAAAATTAAAAACTTCCCTATTACAATCCATATAATTGCTAAGGCATTAGGGAGCCCCGATTATGTCACTAAAGACTCATAATGTCCACATTTGGTCCTAAAAGCAATCTTGGTAATATCAACTTCCCAAAATCCTCTGTTGATTGTATCCAGATCTCATATCAACTTTAAAAGAAAGAAGACCAGCCTCTCTCAATGATTTAGAAGATTATCCACTAGAATAGGGGATATTAATCCTATAAAATCACTTTGTATAAGTACTTGTAAGACACTGCACAACCTAACTAGCCTATCTTTCTTTCTCATAGGCAGCTTAAACACTTACAGAGAAATTATACTAGGTCTGATAAAACCCTTATCACATGGCTCTTGTAGCTACACTTTTAGTGCTTTTATTTCAATAGATACCTTCTTTTAAAGAATAATATGCACTAGAGCAATACCAGGACACACCTCCACTTTAGAATCCAATTTTCTCCAAGATAATTACCCTAGTAGCTCAATAAAAATATATTAGAGAACTGAGCATTAATGGATATGTATGCTAGATCAGAATTAAGTTAGTCTAATTAATACCTTAGGCCAAACATGCCTCTCTCCTTTCAAAAGAGTTATTATATCTTGATAATAAGAATAAAATTGTCCAAGGGATTTCTCTCACCATCCACTATCCTTAACAATCTTCGTACTGTCTGGATGGTCAACTTCCTATGGTTACCCTCAATTATAACTTGATACTTAATAAACAAATCCATCCTAAAAGTACCACAATTATTGAAATATAACTTAGTTAGACCAATAACAATCCATGCCCTTAAATTACCATAGGCATCTTTTATACATCCTATTCATAATCACACACTGCCCTATAAGGCTATTAACTCTAATGTCTTCATCAACTTACTCGGGCCCTACTTGCATATTTTGTACCAGTGCAATACATGCATATAAGGACATTAATTTAGGGTTTATCAAAGCCAAGACTGAAACATTAATTAACTACATATCAGTCACAACATTTGGTGCTGCAGCCACTTTTTTAGTCTCACTATACACTACTTGGCTAAAGCACAAATCTTAATTCTAGCACCCTGACCAACACTAGGCTGGTCTCTTTTAGTCTACCTCTGACCCCTACTTTAGGGTGTAACATTAGATATCTAGGTTTGAGCACTCTTTATCTATCCCTGAGGACACTCTTTTTATGGTGGCCTCTATCACCACATTGGAGACATTCTTCTCACTTGCCTCCTTTGCACTACTCCTAGTGCCTTTTCTAGCAACAACCACACTTACGAGGTCCACTTTTGTTATCCTTTGTATAAGGAGTACTTTTAATTTGAGAAGGTAATTAAAGTCTACCAATAAGAGCCTGGCTGACCTCTAGGTCTATGTTAACTTTTGCCCCCAGTACCCTCTATGGTACTGGGATCTAAACTAAAACTATGCCTATAACTAACCTCCCTCCTTGTCTTACCAATTTGGCACTGCACTGGATTATTCTATAGTGCTCTGCCTCTTTCTCTAAAAGAGGTCTGTTCTTACTTGTACTATCTCTTTTTATCACATGTAACTAGTATTGATGTTGCCAACTCCCTCTTTTTGATGTTTAGCTATTTATATCTTTGATTCTACATTCAATCCTATAAGGAATCTCTTATATTCTATATACATGTTATTGAAAATAATTTCCTAAACATACCTTAGAAATCTAGTAAGATCCTTTCATGTGCTACTTTTCACATTACCAGGATAGGGTTTCTCCTGCCTATTATCAGTCAGTCACTCCTGACTATGGCTACTGAGCAGTATAACTAGGTTTAGCTATTGATACAGAACCTGTTCTTTATATAACTACAATTATCCAACCAATTAGTTCTATAGCCTTTCCTGTGGGAAACTAGACTAGTCATTTCTATACTATAAAAGGCTTTCCCTTCATAGACTCGGACAACATAACAGTTCAGAGGAATTTAAAACTTAAGCCTTTGATATCCATATACTCTACCAAAGAACGTTAAAGCTTCACTTTAATACCACTAAATGTAACACTCCCTACTAGATTCTCAAAAAAACCCAATAAGCAGTGCACTTCCCGCTAGGCCACCCATCTTAAAATTTCCCCTAGGGTCATTCATTTAACTGTTACTAATTTCACTCTAGATCATTCTACCTGACTCTAAAATCTATTTGGTCAGTTCTTATAATCTATTTAGGCTAAAATCAATCTGGTTTAGCTATTAACGCAAAAAACTAACATCACTCAGGTGTTACCTAAAAATTCGGCAACATAATAATTGTTCGAGTCCTATGCCAAAGATTTTAACAAGCCTATTTAACACTTCTATAAACAAATCACAACACCTAGACCTATCTGGTCCCCTCTATTCTCAGCCTATCATCATCATCTAAGACACATCAAGCTCAAGCCTCAGACCATAGATAAATCAAGCATAAATATAGGGCCTTAAACTCATATCAACATTAATAATATAATCATACATTTACCAAAGAACATGTATAGAAATACTTAACTTACATGAGTAGGTCATATTCAATTAATTACATTTTTAAAGCTTAATTACATTTCCCACCTAAGTGCATGTATATCTAATTATGTAGTAATTACAAAGCTTAAATACATTTTCCTACTCATTTTCCACCTAAGTACATAAATATCCAACTATGTAGTAATTACATCCAAAGTCTTCACTTGTGTCCTCTGAACCACTATCATCATGCTTTACAAAGCAGGTCCCACTATCGTGTACCTACGCATAAAAACCAGTATCCAAAGTATATGAGATACTCAGTAGTGAACTTAAAGCAATTTAATCATGGTATAATATCATTAATTTACCTTGGCAGTTTAAGAATGATTTTGCTTTATTATAAAAATTAATTATTCATTAGGGTGTAAAATTACTAAAATACACCTAAGGTATTTATCTGTTCAGAAAATAGCACTTTTAACTCAATAAACTATTTAAAATAAGTGTCATTATTTTTAACAAGCATACTTTACAAAAATTACTTTATTTGCTTATATGTGGAAAATTTGACTAAAATACCCTTCGACTATGTTTCTACTACTTTCTAGAAAAGTCTTCCAAATAAGCTTAAACTTTATCTTCCCAAAGAACTTATGTGTTCTGGGATAGTCTACTTGACTTATATATATTATTTAAAATAATTATTTAATCCATAGCATGCCTATCTAAAATTTATTAACTGATTTGGCATATTTATGTAAAATGTCTAAAATACCCTTTAGCTTGAATTTTATCAAAACTTAGGAAATACTATTCCATTTTACATAATCCTTATGTTCATAATTAGTTTGATTATTTACTTAATTTAATTCTCTAGCTCGACTAGGAAGATGACACTTTAAGAAACTAGATTTAGAGGGATAATAAACTAGTACAGTAGTCCCCATTCTAGACTTACATCACTATACCGGCATATGTGCCATAATGGAGATCAGCTGTAGCCTCTCCAGACATAATAAAAGTAACTATGTGGCATAATAGAGATTAACTCGTGGGCCCCCTAACCATAAATAAGGGTAATTTGTGACATAATGCAGATTAGCCCGTGGGCCTTATAAGCCACAAGTCATTACCAATAACTGGGTGACATAATGGAGATTAGTCTATAGACCTCTCTAGTCACTAATGAATACCATCAATAACTGGGTGACATAATGGTGATTAGTCCGTAGACCTGTCTAGCCACTAATGAATGAGCAGCTGTAAACCCCTAAGTTGTTTGGTCAACTTATCTAGTGGATGTCTAATTAATGGGCTAAGTAGCTTAATTTAACTTCATTTATTAGCCAAAATTATTCTTAGAATATTTAAGTATGAAAATAGACAATTAAGAATTTTATCTTATACTTTAAAATTTTATTCAAACTGGTATAACCACTTGTTAGCTCTATTGGGTAAAATTCCAAAATAATTTTTTTTAGTCTGTTGTTGTCAAAATTCAAGGTATCTTATATTATGATTTATCTAGGTATTTTCACTTAAAAGGTTAATACTTTTTATCTAGTGACATTTTTGTTTTAGGTAGAGGTCAATTGGATAGTTACAGGTCATTTTGACCACTTTTGAAGATAGTTTTTTAGGACTATTTTAAGTCCAAATTTGACACAGTTTTCAAGTTTCTTTTTAATACTTTTTTGGGCACAAGGCCAATAGTAACTGGGCCAAGTCCATGGCTAAAATCTAGGCATAAATGCCATCTCTAACTGGGCTAAATCTATGGCTAAAATGTAGTTCCATTCTTGCCTCTTAAAGGCACAAGTAAAGGTTTAGTTTTCAAATTGCATTTCAAGCCACTTTTAAGCAATATTCTAGGCCATATATACTGTTTACTTTAAGGTCATTGCAATACATTTTCCATATGCTTAATTACATACCATTCCAAAGACATATTCTCAAGATATAATGTATCACATGTGTGATTCAATTTACATAGTCATTATACGCCAATGCCATAACCAAAATAATGTACATGTTAGATACATCTATAAGCTACCTTATAAGCAATGTCACTAGTAAATGCTCTTAGATTTTCCAAGAAAATTAGGCATATTTCATTAATAACTCAATCATTAATTAATATTCATATACATTTATATGCCATGACATAATTATGCTCAATGTCAGGTAATTCTCATAAGGTACTTGCCATTATCAAAAAACTCACTAAGAATGGTTCTCGGGTATCAACCTGAATAGCCATAAACTTCATCCTAACATGTCACATAATACTAAATTTACATCTTGGCCAATGTAAACCAAGACAAATGTCTATGCCCTTCAAATTCATTAAGGGAATAAGATTAACTTTGACAATTCCTTGAGACATAATTCCTAACTCACAAAGTATCCACTTAATCAACATTTCTAAAGAGAAATTTTAACCTAATATCCAACCATCCTAACTCAATGATCACTAGCCTAGGCACCCAAACACATAAGGAAAAGGCTTTAAGTTCACTTACATATCACTTTAAAGGTGTCACTCATATCCAAGCCTATGCTACTAGCCCAATTCTAGCCACCATGGTACTCTTCTCCTTCTTTTATGAGCCTCTAAATGCCATCTAATGGCCACCAATCCCTTATACACACATATATACATGTCTTAGGTACATCCTGGCATCAATTGGCAGCTAAAAAGAAGAAGAGAAAAGGAGGAATTGCTCAAAACTCACCTTTGGGTCATGGTTCTGGACTGTTCTGAATAATTCCTCTTATATGATTTTTATCTCCCAAACTATAACTCCTCTTGGCCTAATTCTTATTCCTCATGGTGCTTAACCTCAATAAGAATTTTTTGAGATAGAGTCATCCCATTTGGTTGCCAGAGGAGAAACTTATGGCTTAAAGAGGGGAAGATTGGCGTCAGCAATAGCAAGTTAAAAGGGAGAAATTTCTTTTTGTTCAACCAAGTGGAAATCCACATTGTCATGCTTTCAATGCAACTTGGCAGCTTGCATGCCCAGTTGGCATGAAGTGGGGTCCATCTTGACACGTCAAAGGTGGTCCCGATAATTATCGAACCTTCTCAATTTTTTGGAAAACTTTAAAAATTCATAGAAATTCACTTGGAACTCTAAAAATTACATTGTTTATTTTAAAATTCCTACTTTAATCCCCTCTACTTACTCATAAATTTTTGCTACCAAATTCCATCGACAGGGTAGTTTTTAGACTACCTCGATTTGTGTGCCAACTTAAAAAATTATGAGAATTTGTAAATAGCCTCTGATTTCAAAAATTCTCTCACTATTGGACTCAGTGGCATTTTTAAGCTTTTGGGTCCACTATTTTTGGGTTTGTCTGGGCACATTCTAGGTCAGTCCTGACTTGAAAAATTTCTATTATCCCGATGGATAGCTTTTTAGTTTGAAATGAATTGTTGGTTTTGCTAAATTTAAAAATTTTTTTGCTTTCATCATTTTAAATTGCATCAAAGTTTCATGACCTGTGTCACTACCTCGATCCATGTACAAGTTACTCGGCACCCCGGGTGCACTCCTTAGACCCTGTGGCACTATTTACGAAGCCTTGGAACACAAGCATTACACAATGTATGTTAGTGTCATCTTTCTAGCCAGGCTAGATAAATTAATAAAATAAACAACATATGAATTAAATCAGAGCTAATAATAATTAAAAATACATAATCGAGCATGATTATCTAAATAATACTACAGAATGTGTACCTATGGGTATTTTGCTAATTTTACATGTGCAGTACTCACTAGCTTGATTAGTAAAGATTATGCATGCTATTTTCAATAATGATTTAAAACTATGATTTGCTTGTTTTAAAGTGGTTAAATGAATGATTTATGACATAAATTGATATAAGGGCACTTTAGTAACTTTTCACATAACTTTCTAATTTAAACCAAATAACTTGAGTAAAATAATATTATGATTGTTAATGATTGAATATATGTGATAACATAATTTAAATGCTTGAATTCACCACTAAGTATATTATATTTTTAGTGTACCTATTTCGGTAATAGGTACCTAAAATAGAGATGTAGCCTCGTAAAGCATGTAGCCAAGTTTAAAGGATAAACAATAAAAGGAAAAACTATAAATAGCTTTACACTCTATATCCTTAGGTGAGAAATGGGTGTTATATATATAAAGGACACATAATGTTATTATATAGGTACAAACTATGTTGTAATAAGCAAGTTATCATTCTTTTTGAGAATGTATGGCTTTTATTGGTGATATGTGAGCCTGAGGTTCTAATTTATGATTTTCTTGATTGTGGCTTGAGGCATGTGATGATGTTTGATAGAATGATGATTTTAGGTTGATACTTGGGGAACCAAAAGGGTCTAAGAGATGTGAAAATGTGTTATAAAAGTGTTTTTATAAGTTTAAATTTTTGGATAATAACCTGAACAATTGTTATGCTTCAAGATTTTAAGAAAAACCTGACTAACATGTAATTGGCTAATATTGGCTTGAAAAATATGGTATGAACCTAACTAGTGTGTAAGGAAAAATAAAAATAAATTCAGAGTCAGATAGATTTATGTATTCAAGAATAAGTAAAAGTTAAACGAATGAACATGAGAGAAATTTTAGGATAAGTGACTCAGTGGGAAGTGCACCGCTTATTGGGTTTCTTCGAGAATCCAGTAGGAGGTGTCACATAGATTTTATGGAATGCCTACTTTGATCATATTTGATTGAAACTCAAGATTTACTTTGAGGTTCTAGAAGAAGCTTCATAATGCCTTGGCCACTGGAATAAGTTTTAGTATGGCATTTCATCCTCAAGCTGATGGTTAATCAGAAAAAGTCAATCATGTAACTCTTAGTACTTGAGTGATTTTAGATGCTACATTATTTGTGTGATGTTCATGGTGAACATGTTTGTTAGGTGCTCGAGGATATGATAAGAAGTTATGCCATAGAGTTCAAAGGAAGCTGGGATTGTTATATTTCCTTTGTTGAGTTTGCTTACAACAATAGTTTCTAAGCAAGCTTGGGAATAACTCCTTATAAAGCTCTTTATAGAAGGAAGTGTAAAACTCCTTTATGTTGGAATGAGTTAAGTGAGACCAAGTTAATGAGGTAAGATCTAATTAAGGATGCTGAAGAGAAAGTGAAGATCATTAAAGATAGATTGAAAGCAACTTTAGACAGATAGAAGTCTTATGCTGATCTAAAGGGGAAGGATATTCAGTACAAGGTGGGAGATATGGTGTTTATGAAAGTCTCACCATGGAAGAGGGTTATAAGTTTGGCAAGAAAGGAAAGTTAAGTTTGAGGTTTATTAGTCCATATAAAGTGATAGAATGTGTAAGGCTAGTAGCCTACAGACTAGTTTTACCTCCTAAGCTTTAGTAGATACATGATGTATTTTATGTGTCTATGCTTTAAAAGTATAGATAAGATCCTTCACATATACTATCAGCTGAAGAAGTAGAGATCAAACCAGACTTATCTTATGAAGAGGACCTTATGAGAATTTTAGTATTAGAGTGAAAGAAATAAGGAATAAAACTATACCACTTCTAAAAGTACTCAAGAGACACCATGACATTGAAGAAGCTACCTAGGAGATAGAAATTCATATGAGAAAGAAATATCCAAAAATATTCAAACCAAGTAATTTTGAGATGAAATTTCTTTTAAAAATGGAAGAAATGTAATGCTCAAAAAATTCTAGTGTTATGAATAGTACTTTTTTCAGGACGTGAATAGTACTTTTTCTAAGGGTGGGAGTACTAATCTTGCTGAATGGAAGTATTAATCATAACATAATTTTAGGTGTAATTTAAGGTCAAAACAAAGTTATATAGGTGGTTAAAAATGATAGTTAATTTTTACATTAGTGGCATATGAATAATGACCTAATATTAGCTAAACCATAAAAACATTCAAAAGTTGCATAGAAAATTTTAGGATTAGTACAACTGAATACTCAAATATTCTACATTATCTATTGGCACTAGAATTAGAATTTTTAGAGTTAGGGAAGTATTTTTACTAAATCAAAAAAAATTATATAGTGACATTTTATTAGGTTTTTGTTATTTTTCAAGTTCCAATTTTTAGAGGGTTATAGGGCATTAATTATAATGTTTTAATTAAGGTTAATTAAGATTAATTGACAGTAATTAGAGTGGAAATAAGAGTGGAAAAGTTGAGGGACTTGAGTGAAAATTTTTCTGCACTATAAAAATGGTTAAAGTCACTTATTTTGGTCAATAAGTGAATATTTTCTCCTTCCTCGTCATTTTGCCATCACCTTCCTCCTCCCATGGAAGTGTGATTTTCTTTCTTTCAATCCCTTAAATATCATCAATCCTTCACATCTAAATGAAACTACCAAGCCTTCATGACTCTTAGATGCTAGTAGTAGTGGAAAATTTTGAATCAAAATAATTGCTCGGATTTAAATCTTGATGAATACTAATCATTTTTTCTTCGGGTAAGTTTTTTTGAGTTCTAATATTTTTCCCATATTCTATAGGTGCCCAAGAGTTTGTCTACATAGTCATATTTAATTTTTGAAGAGTATTTGATTTTATAAGAATTTTACAAAATCAAATCTATAATTGGCAATTGACTCAAGCAAAAATCAAAAGGATAAGAGAAAGGCAAGGGTGTGAGCATGATGACAATCACCTATTGAACTTGTAATAAGTGAAATTTGGGAAATTTATTGTGCATATTATGTGTGTACACATTTATGAGTGTATGTGCATAAATATGGAAATAATAGATATTAGTGTAATTAATTCATTCATGTGTATTAATGTTTGCTTTTTTATTTAAGTGATACTAAATGCTTGGAATGAGGAAGGAATGAATGATATATATGTAGGGGATGTAGGCCAAAATTGGCCTTCTTAATGGTGTATGTGTGTTGTGAAGTTTAATATGCTTAAATTGTCATAATTGAACATGTTTTTTGTTTTGTAATAGTTTTTGGTGAAATAAATGCTATGTCTATGATGTTTTAAGTTGAAATAATTAGTGGCTTTGACATTAGAGTTGTTGAATGGCATAAGTATAAAGTGTGTGTATGTGAATTATGTATGATATACATAAGCTTGATATGGTTAATGGATATGAATGATTTTGAGGATGAGTTGGCCGAACGATAAGGAGTAAGAAAATACATGTGTTATGATACCTTATAGTGTATATAGCATGTATGTTTAAATCTTATCATGTGTATATGTGATTTAAAGGGTTAACGTATATGAGAATGCTAAAGAGGGTATATGTACATAGTATGGCCGAATGGCCTATAAGTTGTTGTTTAGGTATGTGGTTAATCTATACATGCCTAATATGTTAAAATTATATGTGTGCTATATGTGTGAGGCAATATGTCTAAAACATGAATGACAAAACAATGCATGATATTCATGAAAAGTATTACCTTATATGGTTATGTTATTTGTGAGACAATGTACATATACATGATTAAATAGAAAATTTTAAGTGAAGATAATCATGTTATATAGTATGTATACATGAGCTCATTAAGTTTATCAAAGTATGATTAAAAATAGACATGATGAACATTAAGAAAGCATAAGGATATAGTTACCCACTTGGTTATTTATTGGCCTAAACACCATGTTTAGTTTTATTAAGCTATCTAAATTAATTAATCAATAAAATTAAAATACGGTGATTAGCCTATGATAGTTAACAACCTAGATTGGATAGGTTGACTAGTCAACGTTTAGCAGCTGCTAGTATACTTCAGTGCCTTTTTAATGACCTTCAGGTTGATAATGAGCTACAGGTCTAGATTATGACCTTTTGTTTCAATAATGACTTTAGAGTCCGAAAATGACTATTGACTTCAAGAATGACCTTCGGGTCCTATTTATGGGCCATAGTGGTCCAAATGACCTTAGTGCCCTCATGTCCCCATTATCTAGTATAGATGTGTTCTCTTAAGTATGGCCATTCATTTACATAAAGGACTAAGTTGTTAATTATTGAAAAACTTGGTTATGTTGTTATATTTATATATGGACATTGTGACGAATGCTATTATTTATGAAGTTTATGCATGCTTATATGAATTATTTCTACTTTAAGTATGACATGAACATATAAGTGTGTAGTTAAGTGCATTTAATTTTCCATTTTACATACATATGCTTGACAATGTATAAGCACCATAAATTTGCAATTTGTTGCTCTATAAAGGGGTGTAAAAGGAGAAGCATGAATACTATCCGAAGAAGTGATCTTTTGGACCTAGAGCATCTCGTATTGTATAATAGTTAAGCAAGAGATTTTGAGGGAATCAATTTAGCGTACCACAATAGTCATAGAACTAGAGTCAGTCTTAGAAGATACCCTAGGGAAATTAGAATAAGGGTAAAACTAGACAACAGTCATAGGTAGCTAGTGCACCTTGTTCTACAGCTAAGAATGGTTAAGTTCCTCAGTGTCTGACTTGCCATAAGAGACATAAAGGGGAATGTTGGTGGAAAAAGTAATGACTATGCTTCGAGTGTGGCTCACTAGATCATTACTGTAAGGATTATCCTAAGAAAGCTGAAGGTAAAAAAGGATCTATGAAGGTCTCTATTCGAGGCCAGAAGGGAGATTGAGGAGATAAGCTAGAGGGAGCTTAGAGGGACAGAGTAAAGTCTAGAGCTATGCATAGAGCTCTTACCTAACTATACATTATTAGGGCTTGAGAGGAGATTAATAAGCCATACATCATAGCTGGTACATTCTTTCTCTTCGACTTACCTATTTTAGTTTTAATTGATTTGGTGTCTTCATATTCATGTGTTTACATATCATAAGCATAAAACTAGGGGTTAAAGTTGGAACTTATGGTTAGCAATTGTACAGGTCAACATATTCTAGTGAATAAGGTTTACAAGTAGTGTGTATTGTTAGTGAAAAGAAACCAATTTTGGTTGATCTCATCGAGTTACCATTTAATGAGTTTGATGTGATATTGTGTGTAGATTAACTATCTAAGTATAAGGCAATAATAGATTATAAGTTGAAAAGGTTGACTTTCAAGGCTAAAGATGGGGCTAAGATTACAATAATGGGTAAGAGAATTGACTTCTTGTCTAATGTTATCTCAACAATGACAGTAAGGTATCTATTGAAGAAGTGTTTTCATGCTTTCTTAGCTCATGTGTTTGATACCCACAGTGGAGAGTTAGATGCTAGTAACATACCGTTAGTGTTAGAGTTTATAGATGTATTTCTAGAAAAGTTGTTCAGCTTGCCTCTAAAATGGGAACTTGAGTTTAGTATAGAGGTATTACCTAGCACTACTTTGGTATTGATAACACCATATTAGATGGCACTGGCTAAATTAAAGGAGTTAAAGACTTAACTTTAAGAGCTATTTTGTAAGGCTTCTATCAGATTTTCCTTAAAGAGCACCAATGCTATTTGTGAAGTAGAATGATGGTACTCTTTGATTATGTGTGGATTATCGCCAACTGAACAAAGTGACCACCAAGAACAAGTGTTTATTCCCATAGATTAATGACCTTTTTTATTAGCTTAAGGGAATGAAAGTGTTCTCCAAGATTGATATGAGGTTTAGTTATTATCAATTGAGAGTAAATGAGTCTAATGTGGTGAAAATAGCATTCAAAATAAGATACGGCTGCTATGAGTTTTTGGTAATGCCATTTGGGCTTCCCAATGCTCTTGTAGCTTT
>CANXYI010697795.1:0-10585 GCA_948208565.1 Hura crepitans
CCCTCTATTTTTCTTACTTTTCTCTCTCCTCACACACCTAAAACCCATAAAGTTTATATGGTTCATGGCCTCCATGATCTCCTAAAGCTACTCCAAGTGGCAGAAATAAGAAATAGGGGCTTGAAAGTGAGATGTGAGCACTTGATGAATCGTTCCACTTTGGTGGTGAGTGAAATTTTCTTAGGTTTAATATTTCTATATCCTATGGTTTTTGAGGTGTAAATGTTAGATATGGAAAGAAATTTCAATTTAGAGTTATATAGAATTTTTCTAAGTCCAAACCATATTATGTTTATAGTGAATTAATGAAAATTGATGGAGGAAAAGGAAACTAAGGGTTTTAGAGTATCATCATATGATTTTAGAGTCTAATGTAAGTGAATTTAGTGAAACATATGTTGTATGTTGTGTGTGGTGCATTTTAGGTATGTATGTGTGTGTATGGAAATGCTAGTTATATATGTGTGTATGTGCTTGATATCGAGAAAAGGGGGAAAAGACATTAGGTAAAGGAAATAAATAATAATATGTGAAGAAAAGGGTGAAAAATAACACGAAGGTGTGGTTTAGGGCAATAGTTGAATGGTTTATCTAATGGGTGTTCATGTGTGCTTATGTAGTTGTAATATAATTAGCATAAAATTTAGTAGTAAAGTGGGGAAAGACTTAATTATTATAAGAAATAGAGAAGAAAATAAAGAATAGCCATTAATGAATCATAATGTGTGTATATGATGATAGGTGTGCATGCATAAGCATAAGGGAAAGTGACAAATCCAATTGAACAAGTACTTATGAGAAGGATTTGGGTTAGATAGGTAATGAGTATTATGTGTAAATTAATGATATACTAGCTAATAATGTTGAATATGAGTGAAGAAATATGATGTACAATGTGAATGTGTGAACTCAACGTGGATCAAAAAGAAAAAGGGATTTAAGGGCATGGTATATAAATAAGTAAAGAATAACTTATGCTAATGGTAAATGAAAATGAGTCAATGTCCTCATTAGATATATGTATAAAGTTACGGGTATCATATGAAAGTAAGAGACTCGTACAAGTAGAAATTGAATTGAAAGTAAGGATAGCAGATAGAATGTATTAGTGATACAACATGTTAATACTATGTTGTGAATGTTAATTCTGTGATAAGTAAACATCAAATATTAGGAATAATGAAATGAGTATAATATGCTTATATGAGCTATTTGTAGCGTAAACGAGATGACATGGAAATAGAATAAATCGATAATGAATTAAATTGGGTGGTGATTTATTTGAAAGAAAATATGTGGAAATTTTCCCATGGAGAATTATAAAAAAAATTCTTCCTTAAAAATATTATGAGACCTCTGAGAAAAACTAAAAGGGAAAACTAGTGTGATGATTAAAAAGGGGAAGATTAAGAATAAGGCCTAACCAGAAAGGTATTGTATGACTACTTGGAAAATTACCTTAAAGAATTGACGTTGTTGAAATAAATTATTGAAAATAGAGAATATGATAACTTGATACGAATACCAATTAGAATAAATGTATGAAATTATATGAAAAGGAAAAGGATAATAAATTATGAACAAAAATATGAGGAAGTTATGGCCCATGTTAGTCAAACCACATACTGGATGGGTTTATCGGTCAACTAGGGAGTTAGCAACTACTAGAGGTTTTGGTCCTCCTTGGCCAGTGCCTATATTTATGATATAGCAAGTGCAGCTGCTGAGGTTCTATTAATGAGCCCTGCACACCTAGGTATTGGGAGGTCCTTCGGGGCTAATCCCTACTACCTATTTTATTTATGGATATTAGAAGGCCTCATAAGGCTGAACCCTGCTATCCACCAGAGATGAGATGCTAATTGGGATATTGAGAAGTCCTACGGGGCTGATCGCTACTATCCCCTATAGATGTTAGGAGGTCCACTAGGGTTAATCCTTGCCATCTGCCATTCTGATATTGGGAGGTTCTTATAAGTTAATCTATGCTATCAGGTGGATGGTGTGTACTAACATTAAGGTCTAAAATGT
Organism: Hura crepitans; assembly: GCA_948208565.1. Lineage (NCBI taxonomy): Eukaryota > Viridiplantae > Streptophyta > Magnoliopsida > Malpighiales > Euphorbiaceae > Hura > Hura crepitans. The sequence goes on from CANXYI010697795.1 coordinate 2,032, forward strand.
GGGCCACTATATAGTATAGATCTCGTTATCTAGTGTTTAAGGAGTTATCTTTCGAGTATAGGCCTGGATAAATAAATTAGATAAAAATGTAATTATGCCATAGTACATGATATAAGATGAGAATCTGAACAAATATGTAAATTAACTATGACAAATATGGAAAAGTAAATAAATTGTTGCTTAGGCTCATAGATAAATGAAATATAGTAAATATAATGTAACTTTAAGGTGAAGTAAGGCTAGTAATTGATAAGCTAAGATATCAACAAAATAATTGCATGTGAACTATATGGATAAATGGCTGATAACTAGACAGCTTAAAAGAATAAGTATAAGGTGACACGGTATCTAGGATATAACGATATAGCGAGCTAAAAAATAATTGATAAGTTATGATATTGGTAATAGAGGTAATAAAAGAATAACCCATAAGAAAAAGAATAGTGTAATGGCATCAGCTTGATAAAAGCTAAAATTAAATAAAGCCCGCATAGACATACATAAAAGGAAGTGAAAGAGGTAGTATGATTATAAAAGGAGCAAATTAGAGGTCATCCTTGGTGAAAAATAGAATACTGATCTAATCCATATCAATATTCGGGCTTTAACAAACATATAATTCATAAAAGTTATAGTTGTTAAGCAAGCAAGGGAAATTAATTAAACAAACATGAAATGAACCCTTTAATAGGCTCAAATGGTTAGATGGTAAGAAGGAACAAAAATTATAGGTAATACACGTGTGTGTTGTACAATGCATGTTTCCCTAAATTTACCATTGAGTGCATACTAAGCACATCAGCCATTCTAATGTACAAGTAATAAGTAGAAGGAAAGAGTGGATGCAATCAGTTATCTAGCAGAAGGCTTGTAAGGTAAGAATGTCCTGGTTATAATAGAATATGAATAGATATAGTAGTGGCACTTATGCATGATAGGGTAGTTTTCATGGTAATGGTTAAATGTAAATGGAACCATTATCTAAGCAAACTTTGAAAGCTAGCCTTGTGTTAATAATTTATGGAATTACCCTTCAGGGTAAACGACACGGTTGGTACTGAATAATGTATACTCCAATTTATCTAAATCGACTAGTCTGCATCAAGAAACATTACCCTCAATAAGAGTTAAATGAAAACAAGCCATAGAAATTCAAGGATGGGTGACCTTGGGGAAGTAGCATTCTTTATCTGGTTCCTTAGGAATTGGGTAGAGGTGTTACATCATGTACTAGCTTTAAGAGCATTCCTAGCCAATGCAGCTAAGGTTTAGCATTCCTTGTCTAAAGTGGTCCAATGCAATGGTTAATTCCTTTCGAGATATAAGGGCATCTTTATCATCAACAATAGTTAGGGATAAAAGTGAGATGATATTTTAGATGGGGAAACAATGGTATGTTGTTTGGTGAGTTCGAGAAAAGAATCATCTATAATAGACGTACACATAAATAGTTAGAATGACGCATGAGTCCTATCATATGTGTTTTTGATGCATGATAAATGTATGGATGCATTTTTTACATATTCTTAAGTATGTGTTGTGTATGCCTAGTTTACAAGGAGAACTTTCACTTATATACATTATGCATGATGTAATGATGCATGATGCATAACTTCTTACAATATGTGTGTCTATAATACTGCATGTTGTGCATATTTACAATAAAAGTAATGAATAAGTGTGATGCATGTTCATGCCTGATTGACCAAAAAGATGATGATGTATATGCTATATATGTGTATGATTGACCACTATAATATAGATACATGTGGATGGTGGGTGATTTTATAGTATGTCCTAGATATAAGTGTATGAGCATGAAATAAAGATGATGCAATGAAGTTCTTCAAGATGTAATGCATGTATGCAACTTGATATGTGATATGTGTAATATACATAATGCTAAAATGTGTATATAAATCAATAAAGGTCTACTTAATGCATGCATGGATGCACATATGAGTGAATTGCATGGATGAGGAGTTAGTAGGGCTAAATATATATATATATGACTCCTATATGAGATGGTATTACATACAATAGTTGTACAAACAATTAATGTGATGCATGATTATTATACAATATATGATGTATATTGATTCATGTTTAAAAATTGTATGTTATAGATAATATGAGAATATATCCTAATGTATGATTCTAAGCATAAAGATGAGCGACTCTTATCTGGTAGTGTGAATGACGTCTAAATGCATACTTAAAATGCATGAAATGAATATGCATGACAACTTATGTATAATGATACATGATAAGAATTCTATAGTGTTATGGGATGCATTTACACATGATTCACTAGATGTAAACGTATGAGATGGATTTCTGTGTGGCGTGACACATGATGGATACAAGATGCACTAAGATGGTGGTAATGTGTGATCATTGTGTAACATGATAGAATGCCAAATGTATACATGTATGGACGATCTCTTATATGATAGATGATGTATGCTATGATGATATCACTATACATAGACTAGTATGGTGCATATACATATAAAATAAGTCATAATGCATGATGGATGCCATATTAAATGCATGTTTGAAAATAATAAGGACTAATATGATGTATGTCAAAATATGTTGTACCTATGCCTAAAAGGCTATGTATACTTGATAGATGCACGGGTAAACCTATTAAAATTTATGTGACATATGTTGATACATGTATACATGGCATTAATATAGTGCCCGACTCCAAGTATGAAGGTATATACTATGTATAGACAAAAAGTTACTTATATATGTATGTATATGTACATATGTGCAAATTGATGTAGTTATACATAGGTGAGAATGATAGGTTCATACAATGATATGGGTTTACAATTTTATATATGTGTGCATGAAAATAAGAAAAATATATAAAGGTGAATACAAAATTAAAAACATGTAAGAACCTTCTAAGCTTATTATAAGAACCTTCTAACCTTATTACTTCCCACACATAAGGTCCAGATGTTCTCCCTAAGAGGGCTTACTGCGGGACATCAAGGGTCTCTACATGTTTGAATAATAAACACGAAATAGCCAAATGTTATAACACTTATACTAAAAAGAATGCATGCAAAAGGTTTGGCCTATAACTATCAGATATGTTTAGTCAAACTAAAATGTGATGTCTAGACCAATCCAGTTAAAAAGGTCCAATGAGTTCAACAACATTTTGAGATGATGAAATCATATTTCAAATATATTGGCCCAAATAGCACATAATTCAATTTAATGGGAAACCTAAGGTAAGTTGCTATTAGTCATTACATGGGCTTATGGTCAGATTATATAAGTTATGGTCATCTAAGCATGGTCCCACCATAATAGGTCTATCTCGTCATGAACATACGATCGATTGGTTCATCATTTGATATAACTTATATGTATGAGGCTTAGATTTGATGTTACTTTTAACAATCCCTTAAATTGAATGAAAATGTGTTTATGCTTCAAAATGACATCAGGGTAAAAAGGGATGCCCAACTTATTCTAAGGCTCTAGCATGTAATGCAATTTCAAAAAAGGATAATATTAGAAATTCAAAACAAAAAAAAATTCAATATTAATTTGAGTTAATTTCGGAACATGATCTCATAGTTTCCCTAATAGAGTTGCCACTGTTTGTGTCCCTTCCTTTTCGAGGCCAATGAAACTAAAATAACCAAAGACTCAACCTAAATCTCACCTCTTAAATCCCAAAAGATGAGAAGGAAATTAAAGGAATCTTAAATTTGATTAGCCTAAAATGAGCGAGTTAGGCACCACAAAGTAGGAGTCGCCACCCAATCGAAGTCGAAAAATACCTTGTAAGGCCAAAACCAGAGTGCTTCAGAATCCTACTCTTATTTATACCTCAAGGTAATATGGAATTTCATATTAAATTTATAATTTTATCCTTTTTCTCAAGCAGGGTTTAAAATTAAAGTGAAGCATTTAATCACATAAAGAAATAATAAAATACACAAATTTACAAACCCAAAGGAAAAACATAAACTTAAAGAATATCATACATCAAACTAGGTGATTGATTTTCTTTGAGAACTTTGGTTGTTGCATGCAATTTATAAGGACAAGTTTTATTACTATGACTTTTATTAAAAAAATAAATACACATTTTATTAGGAAAACACCGATTAGTTGAATGGAAATCAATTTGGTTATTTTGTTTATAACATGTAAAAATCATTTTCCACTTATTACAACATTCATGGAAAATACAAGGATATAATACGAACAAAATAAAATATATAGCAATTACCTGAAATACATTGTAACCTAAAAAGTAAAAAATTTACAAGGAAATTTCCTAAAATACATTCTAACCACATAAAAATAAAATTTACATTGAAATTGCCTAAAATATAATATAACCAAAAATAATTAAAACGAAAGGAGAAAATTAGGAAGAAAATAAAGGTTAGACAAAAGTAAAAAAATAGAAACAAAATAATAAAATAACAACAAAATAAAAGGTGAAAAATAGTAAAGTGTTAACTTCACTGGATGTTTGATAAGAGGGAAAAGACAGGTTAAATAAAGCCCCAACAAATCTCAGACAACTTGCATCACAATGAAAACACAATGTTAGTACTGAAGAAATAATGGAATCAATAAAAGGAATAAATAAAAGGATATAAAATAAATAGTTAAATAAAAAATAAATAACATATGAATTAAATTATCACATTTAACTGGTAAATGGATGAAAAAAAGAATGAAAAATAAAGAAGAACGTGATATTAATAATGGACAAGTAAAATAAGGGCACCACATGTAACTAATAGATGAGTACCTAAATAAAATAAGGTTACTACATTTAACTATTGAATGGGTAAGAAACAAAATAAAATAAAAGCAACAGGTCTGACTAGCAGATAGATGACAAAGAAATGAAGAAATAAAGAAGAAAAGGAAGAATTTGGTCAACCTACCATGTATAATTGCCTTCAAGAATGATCTTCAATTAACCCAAGAGAAAAAAAGCAAATAATTTTAGAAAAAACATTGAGAATTAGAAAAATAGTGTTTGAAAAGTGTTTTTTACATTTTTAGGTGTGCACTTATAAAGAAAAGTTAACTTCTTAGACTGATAAGGGTCAAGTTATTTATACACGAAGCTTAAAGGCAAAATGGTTGTTTTGGCCAGAGCAAAATAGCCATTTTTTGTGGCCTATTTTAGAGCCCTATAAGGACTCTGCCGTACAAAATGGCCACTTTGATAGAAGCTAAAGCAACCATTTTGGTGACAAAACAACACCATTTTGCACCAAGATGGCAAAAACTTTGAAAATCCTATAAATTTGATTTTTAACCTACTATAAACATATTTTTCAAAAATTCAACTCCATACCACAAGCTTTTCAGGTTAGCTGAAGGTCTATGCTCAAAAGTCAACAATGATCTTAAAACTTTTAATGAATATATTATCAAATTAGGCATTAAAACATTCTTATTTATCAGAATTTTTGTCTTTTCTTCATCACTAGGTAATTTAAACATAGGAGTCCTAAAAATCTAGTGTCTATAGGTACTCAGAGGGTAGATTAAAGCCTAAAACACCTGCAAATCATAATTCTATTTGAGCCAAAGTGAAGGCAGATTCGCCAAAAGTGATATTGGGTACCTTTCTTCTCTTTGGTTCTTCTACATTAGCATTGATATATCCGAGGTCTACACACTCTTATATATACGTTGCATGGCCACAAGATTAGGGATTAGCATCAGAACTTTTTGACATAGAGATTATGGTTAGCAACCCTATAAGTTAGCATGTTATAGTAAACAAGGTTTACAAAGACTCCCTTGATAGTGTAAAGACATGAGTTTTTAGCTAACCTTATCAAGTTACCTTTCAATAAGTTCAACTTAATCTTGTGCATGGATTGGTTGTCTAAGCACCAGGCAATTGTGGATTATAAGGAAAAGGGGATATCTCTTAAGGCTAGTAATGTGATGGAGATACAATTGTTGGTGAGAGGATAGACTTTTTATCTAATGTTATATCTATTGTTTCAATTAAGAGGATATAAAGAAAAGGTTGTTAGGCCTTTTTGGCATATGTGTGTGATACCAGTAAACAAAAACCAGATGCGAGCCTGATACTAGTGGTGTCAGAGTATATGGATATTTTTTTCTGAAGAGTTGCTTGGTTTGCCTCCAGAACAGGAGCTCAAGTTTGTTATTGAGTTTTTACCTAGCACTGCATTGATATCTATAGCTTTGTATAAAATGGCTCTTATAGAGTTCAAAGAATTGAAGACTAAGTTGCAAGAGTTGCTTGACAAGGGTTTCATAAGGCCAAGTATGTAACCAAGCAAGCACTGGTATTGTTTGTGAATAAAAAGGATGGTTCATACGGTTATACATTGACTATAGACAGCTAAATAAAGTAATCATCAAAAACAAGTATTTATTGCCTCGTATAATGATTTGTTCGGACAACTTAAAAGAGCTAGTGTTTTCTCTAAGATTAACATGAGGTTAGGATATTACTAATTAAGGATCAAAGAGGTAGATGTAGCTAACACTGCTTTTTGAACTAGATATGGCTATTATGATTTTTTCTTAATGCCATTTGGGCATACCAATACTCTAGTGACTTTTATAGGATCAGTTTGTTCTAGTCTTCATTGATGACATTTTGGTATACTCTAATAGTAGAGAAAATCATAAACGACATCTTAAGATTGTTTTATAGAATTTGAGAGAGGAAAAGCTCTATGCCAAACTCAGTAAGTGTAAGTTTTGGCTAAGTGAGGTGTCTTTCTTAGGAACTATAGCCTCTGTCGAAGGCATTAGAGTGGATCCAAGTAAGATTAAGGCTATTATAGAGTGGAAGCCACCTAGGAACACAATTGAGATTAGAAGTTTTCAATGTTTGGTTAGGTATTATAGACATTTTATCAAAGGGTTTTTCGTTATTATAGCACCCATGACATATTTATTGAGGAAGAATGTTAAGTTTGCTTGGGATGACAAGTGTTAAGATAGCTTCAACAATTTAAAAGCCATATTGACAAAAGGTCCTATTATCACACGACTGATATCTAGGAAAGATTTCACCATCTACAGTGATGTATCCTTGAATGGTTTGGGGTGTGTTCTAATGCAAGAGGGCAAAGTTGTTGCTTATGCTTTGAGACAGCTGAAGCTGCATGAGAAGAATTATCATGTGTATGATTTAAAGCTTGCTGTGATTATTTTTACTCTAAAGATTTAGAGACACTATCTTTATGGAGAGAAGTGTTATGTTTATACTAATTCTAAAAGCTTAAAGTATCTTCCTTCATTGAAAAAGTTAAACCTAAGACATAAAAGATGGATAGAATTAATCAAGAATGGTGATTGCCTTATTGATTACCATCTTGGGAAAGCTAATGTAGTAGTCGATGCTCTGAACAGGATGTTCACGTCAGCCATGAGGGCTATGAATGTCAAGTTAAAGTTTATGGATGATGGTGCACTTTTGGCTGAGTTGCAAGTGAAGTCTAGTTTGTTATAGCAAGTAAAGGATGCACAAAAGATTATCATAGGCTTGTGAGTGTTATAAGTTCGATCCAAAAGGGGAAGCCTATTAAGTATAAGATCAAGAGTGATGGTTGTTTATACTACCATGATAGGATATGTTTTCCAGATGTGAAAGAGCTAAGGAAAGAGATTTTGTAGGAAGCTCATAGTGTTTCGTATGTTATACATCCTAGTAGCACCAAGATTGCTTCACCCTATACCAATTCCTTAGGGGAAATGGGATAAAGTCACCATGGACTTTGTATTCAAATTACCTATGACAAGAAGCAAATGTGATTCAATTTGGGTTGCAGTAGATTGATTGACAAAGACTGCATATTTCATAGCAGTTAGGATAGACTACTCTATAGAGAAGCTTAATGAGTTATATATTGATTAGACTATCAGATTGCATGGACTGCCATCTTCTATTATATCATATTGAGATTCGAGGTTTACATTAAGGATTTAGAATATGCTTTATAATGCCTTAGATACTGGATTAAGTTTCAGCATGGCATTTCATGCTCAGATTAACGATCAATTAAAAAGAATTATTCAAGTAAGCTTTGATATTTGAGTGATTTTAAAGCTAAGTTATGTATGATGTTCATGTTATAGCATGCTTGATAGGTGTTTAAGGATATGTTGAGAAGTTGTGCTATCAAATTCAAGGGAAATTAGGATTGCTACCTTTCCTTGACAAAATTTGCTTACAACAACAGTTATCAAGCTCCTTTAAGAATGGCTCCTTATGAAGCATTATATAGAAGGAAGTGTAGAACTCCCTAACATTGGAATGAGTTAAGGAAGACAAAGCTTATAAGCCTATATCTAATTAAAGATGCAAAGGAAAAGGTGAAGATTATTAAGGATAGATTGAGGGTAGCCTCAGATAGACAGAAGTCTTATGTAAACTTAAAAAAAAGAGATGTTCAGTATAAAGTATAAGACAAAGTGTTTCTCAAAGTTTCACCTTAGAAGAAAGTTCTGTAGTGTGGCAAGAAAGGCAAGTTAAGCTTAAGGTTTATTGGTCCAT
>CANXYI010697866.1:0-10127 GCA_948208565.1 Hura crepitans
ACAAATGTTTCTATATATGTCAATACAGTATTTTGTAATGAGTCCCTATCAAACTATCTTGATTATGTGTAATTAACTTTATTTGATGATATGGTTTATGAGCCTGAGGCTTTATATATGTGATTAATTAATTGTGAACTGAGGCCTATATTGATAAACTGATAGTATGATGAAGTTAAGTTGCTACCTAGGGGACCAAAAAGGTTTAGGAGGTTTAAGGATATGTTATACAAGTGCTTTACACGTTAAAATTTTTGGGATAGTGACCCGGGCAGCCGTTATGCTATCAGACTTTAGGAAAAATCTAACTAGCTTAAAATTTCTTCTTCTTAGTGTGAACCTCATGGAATGGACCTAAATAAACCTTAGGAATAAATAATACTAAATTTTGAGTCAAATAGAATAAAATAGTGCAAAATGAGTAAAAGTTAAACAAATGAACCATAGGAATGATTTAAGGATGGGTGACCTAATGGGAAAAGCATCATTTATTGGGTTCTTCGGGAATCCAGTAGGAGGTGTGAAAAACCCTCAGTCTTGTGCTTGTGCTATGTATATATACAAGTGTGTAGACCCTCAGATCTATCAAAGCTAAAGTAGGAGAATCAAAAAGAAAGAAAGTACTAGCAATGATGACTAGCAAGTTAGCCTTCTCCATAGCTTTGATAACATACTATTTGGCAGAGGCCCTGTGCTCAGCTCTAGGCACTAGTTAGTCTCTCTTAGCTCCTTCTGATCCTGATCCCCAATCTTCATGATCTCTTGCTAGCCTCTAGTTAAAGTAGGTGTAGATCCCTGCCTAACATTAGATCTTTTTGGAAAATCTTTATGGTAATAATTTAGCATTCCATATGTAATGCACACACTCTACTTCAGCATCCAACACTCACCATGATGTCTCTTGTGGCAAGTCTAACATTGAGGTATCTGAACACACTTGGCTATAAACACTAGAGTACTGGCAACTTGAGATTGCTACTATCCAGCCTTCCTCTTATTCCCCTGATTTATCTTCTAAGGCTGACCCTATCTCTATGTTTGCTATGGTGCCCTGGTCTAATAATCCTTAAACTTCTTCCCTATCAACTGAGCTACACTAGAATTTCCCTGACTATAAGATCACTTCTTTTAATAGAACTCTCTCTTCTTCTTCTTCACCCCCTTAATAGAATGACAAATAGACACTAACTTTGAGAAATCTCAAATCTTTATTAAAGACACCTACGACTTGATATCCACATGCAATCCCTTCTCAAACTTCTTACACTTGTAAACCTTAGCAGATATCATCTCTTTAGCATATAGACTTAACATAGAAAAATCTTTCTCATGTTCCCCAATAGACCTTTGCTCTTGCTTTAGATCTATGAACTGTTATCTCCTCTTATCTAAGTAATTCTTTGTATTATACTTCTTATGGAACTCTATCAAATATAAGTCCCAAGTTCGCTCATCTTCTATCTTTTACTCTATCATATCTTCCCACCATTTATATGACTTATTGCATGAGAGATATTGCACAAATAACCTTCTCTTCTAAGGTGCTTCTTATCTATTTCATAATATTCTCTATGCTATCTAACGAGTATTCTACTTTACTAGGCTCCATAACACCCTCACCCTTGAAATCTATTACCCCCATCATTTTAACTCCCTTAAAATAGGTTTTCTAAAAAGCTAATGGTGCTTTCGTCTATTGTGCTAGTGCTGGAGGTAAAACCGCTATAGCCTATCTCAATAGCTATAACATCTCTTAGAGATATTTTGGCAGTACTTGTTCTATTGATAGTGCTTGCCTTGCAACATCCCTTACCTGATTTGTTATCTAAACAGGATAAGAGATGTCACTTCCCAAAAGTTCGTGCATCCAAGTACTAATTCTTCCCTACACTCATTTAACTTGATAAGAGATGTTATTTTCTTATAGTCTTAAAGTTAGAATCTGTTGTGGTTTATCTTTAGTATACTATATTTACACACAATGTGATTTCTTAGGGGCTCATTCATTTTGATCATTAGTGTTTTAAAGAATTCCTTATGAAGTTAATTATAACAAAAATCCACTAGCATAATGACAGTTTGACCAAAAATCCAAAATTTTTACCTGCAAATTTGACACTTCTATATTCATTTTCATTCACAGCCAAAGACACAAGATCCTTCTGATCCATCATAAGTGCTATCATAATCACTCAACATCAATTCATATACAACTCAAACATGCATACATAGTATTAAAATCGATTTATCAATACTACATATTATAATTATTACAACCCTATTCACTACCTATGCATGAGTGTAACTACATATAATATACATAAAATAGAAAGTACAAAACTATACTCAAGGTATGCTGAGAGCTATGTTGCTTTGATGAGGCTGAACTACATGAATTATCTACTACCTACTTATCGTAAAAACCCGATATGCTAAGCATATGCTTAGTGGTGAATTTAATGATTAATGCATTAAATCACATATGACATGTAACATAAAGGGCATTCAAGTAAAGTCATATCATATTTATAATTAGGTGATTAGCATTAGTTAAAATTAGCTAGGATTCTTGCCATTACAAGTTATTAATCTTAATCACTTATTCATTATTCAGTAAAATGGACTATATCTAAAAGACTACACTTTAAATATTGGATAATGGGATCTAGACTTATACAGGGGCCTACATTTTGGACCCCAAAGGCTACACCCATCATAGAGTTAACATAATTACATCTCACATCTCAAGTGCGCAATGGCCTTGATGGACCTCAAGGTGGCTACACCCATACAACATTATGAAAATATCAATATCAATGTACAGTTGTCCCCATGGACAAGTATGTCATGACATTAAAGTGTCTTAGTAGCTGCTACTCCCTAGTTGACTAGTCAACCTATTCGGTAGGTATCTAACTAATATAGGCCTCGATTTTAATTTCTTATTATATTCTCTATCTACAATCAAACATTCATTCCATTCCTTACATGTTCAAATACAACATATTATAATCTCAGATGTTCTTGCCTTTCACATTTCAATTATTACCCTCTCTATCCTTTCTCCTATAATGTCTTTTCTTATCTTAACATTTTATGCATAATTATCTCACTTATTCATCTCTTTCCATATGAGTTTATAAGAAAGATTTTTCTCTTCCTTTAGTGATCATTTGGTCACCAAAATCATAAACTTTATGCCTTACAATTTATCCTTTTTATACGTTAATCTTACTATTTAATATTACATATTATCAATGTATATGCATCAACCATTTAGCTTTAAGTCCTATGAACATTATAGTACCTCAATTGGCCACCTTCACTAAATATATCTAAATCCTATATTTCCTTATTTTAAGTGTTTATAACATATTAAACCAATTTGTTAAAACAACCTTACACATTTTAGCATTAATTAACAACTAAATCCATTTAACTTTCTCAAGTGTATGTTTATGGTACTTAAGGTTCTTAGCCCTTCACCATATTTTTTCTTCATTTATCACATCATTCATTCATCAAATAAGATTTACAAGTCATCCATACTTATTACTTATGTAAGCACATGCCATTAGACATAAACATGCACATTCCATACATAAGCACACATGCCTAAATTATGCATTTAAATAAACTAGAGGCATCAATCTTTAAATTCACTTACTATGGCCTCCAAAACTTTTATTAGTCACTTCTCAAGCTTTGCCTTCATTCTTCTCAGTCACTTCCACTTCTTTCTCTATAAACATACACATTTTTCATCAAGTAAAATTCATAAAAAAATTCTATAAATTTTTAAACTAAATTTTAAGCTTAATTAAACATTATGTAGCTTAAATCCTATCCTAAAAATTTTATAAACCATAAAAAAAACAACCTTTATTTCTCACCTTGGTTACTATTCACCCTAGATGATTACCTTCCTTTTTAGGCCCCCTTAATGCTTTCTTTCCCTAGAATAGGCATGAGTAAATTATAGAGGAAATTTTAATTTGATTATTGGTATTTAAGTGGTTAAAGTGAAGGAAAAAAAATTAGGGTTCTCAAAAAGGGAATAGCATTGGATAAGGAGGAAAAAGAGGAAGAAGAAAACAAGTTTAAAAGCTCTAGGGTCCTTTCTTATGTAAGAGTGGTAGGCTAGACAAAGGACACATAACAAATAGGAGGCTATGATTTAATCTAGGTGTTTTTCTCTTTAAAAATTCAAAATTAATGCTCCAAATCTCAAATAATTCAGCTAATTATTCTAAAAATCATCAAAATTAGTATTTGAAATATCCCTTAAAAATCATAATTAAATTCCAAAAGGAACCATTTTTTTAGTAAAAACGTCATAAATTCATTCTGTTTAATTACTTCCCAACCTCGAAAAATTTCAAAACCAATTTAATTGGCTTAGTTAGAATTTCTTACAATCAAGTCATGCTATTTTTAGAATTTCTTGAGCACTTTTCAAATAATTTATCATTTAGCTTTTAATTGAGTCACTATTCATGGGACACTGATAATCAAACTTTAGTTGCATTTTTTTCACACCCTGACTTTCGGTCTAATTTTTGTGAGGATAAAATTGGAATTTGAAAAAAAAATGGGGAATGAAAAAGACATATAGATTGAGTATAATCAGTTGGTGTGGATTATGGAGTGAAAAATGACCTAAGGGAAAAATAGTAATTTCTTGGAAAGGCCAGGGGAAAATGGGAAAATTCATTATTCATGGTCAAAAAGAGGAGAGAGACATGTGGGAGTAATAATGAAGTGACATGTGGGCATGTAAAGATAAGAAAATGCAAGAAAAATAAAGTTCGAAAGTGGGCTGTAGTGAATAGTGCCACCTGGGCCATAAATTGTGTCCCCGGGCCAAATGGAGCTAACCCGACAAAAAATTAGTATTAATTATAAGACATATTGTGGTGATTTTAGAAGAATTTAAGGTCTTATTGGAGGTTAAAAGTCAAAAATAAAATATGAATTTATGACCTTTAACAAACTATAAATTGCTTAGAGTTGAATGGAAAAATTCAAAAACATGCTTAGAAAATTCCGAAAGTTACACATGTTAATGGTAAAAAATTATAAGAAATCCAAAAATCATAGTATTGGAATTTTCTCAAGATGGAAACTATGACAAAAAAAAATTAATGAAATAAATTCAATTAAATGTACTTATGTGTAAAGAAAATGACAAATAATTACGTAAGGAGCATTTTAGGCCCTTATGTCAAGTTAGGATATGGATCAATCATGGCCATCCATGTGGAAAGAGGAAGGTGATGAGGTGTAACTAATTAAATATTATTTTAATGCATATACACATAATTAATTTTAGCCATCCATGTGTATATGTTGACTTTAAATCCTAGCCATCCATTTGGCTTATAAATATGCAAAAATAATTATTTAATTCACTTCCTTTTAGGCCACTCCTCCCTCCCAAGCCACCATGGCTGAAATTCTCATCATGAAACTCCCTCTCCCATTTTCTTCATCATATTACACCAAATAATCACAAAAAAAAAATCACTTACAAAAGAATGCTCTTCTTAGCCTTGCCTTTTATTCTCTCAAATTGCATGAGAATGGATGGAATTTTGAGGGAAAATGAGGAGGGTGCAGATGAATTTGAGTCCACCTATGTTTAAGTATCTTGCCTCTAAGTTTGGTAATTTTATGAGTTATATTAATTATATTTGTAAATATTAAAGTAAGTGATTAAACATTAGTGTGATTAATGTTATTTTTATAGGAGTCTCATATAAGGTATGGTTATAGAGTTGGTGAAACATGGTAAGTGGATGCTGAAAAGGGATAAATGAAGATGAAGAATAAGAGGAATGGAGCAAAGGAAGGTATGTATATTCTAATTCTATTAATATGTACATTTATTATTTGTGAATTTTTATGTTATGATTTTTTTAGTAAAAATTATTTTCTATGCATGTAATTTGAGTTTTATTGAGAGAGTAGAAAGAGGAAAATGTCAAAAGAAAAATTAGAATTTATGATAATTTAGTGTAGGCCAAACTTGTGAAGAAGGGAAAATAATGTGTAATGTTTAAAATTTATGGCATAAATGAGAAGTATCATATTTTAGGAAATTCATAGGTAGAAAAAATGTATATAAAAATAAAAGAGTAAGAATTTTGTATACCAAAAATGAGGGAATTGCCAAATTATTCAAAGTAGTATAATAGGTAAATTTTATGTTTTGTATATATATATATATATACATTATCATGGTAATGTACTTAATTAGAGAGTAAGCGTAATAACCAATGAAAAGAATTAAATAGACTAATATGTGTGTGTGTGTGTGTGTATGAATACATACATAAGAGACTTGTTATGATTAATTAAAAGAAAGATATTTTATGGAAATAAAAAAGTATAAGAACTTAATGGATATTTTAAATATATTATTAATAAAAGAGAAAAAAAAAGATATTGGTAAAAAAGAAATAGTTAAGAAATTATGGAAAGGAAAATTAAAAAAAAAGAAAAATTTTAAATACATTATAATGAAAGAGTATATGTATATATAAGAATGATAATTAAGTTATAAGATACATGAAATTATATATCAATTAATTAAATATTTTGATATAGAAATCTAATGAGATAAGATAACTAGATGTATGTATATATAAACATAGAGATATAATATATTCTTGAGCATTATTATAAATTAATTGATTAGGACTTAATTAAATAAGGACGATAAAAACATATGAAATTAATTACATAATAAAGTGACCTTATATGAAATAGTCCAAAGGAGATGAGTATGATTAAATATAATAAGGCTGTTGGAATATGTTCCTAATGTCTAAGAAAGAGAAAGTATAACAACTCAAATAAATTGTAGTTGGGAACTTGAATCAAGGAAAAGGTACATGAATAATTTCTTAACATGGAATTGAATGAAATTAATTTTATAAGAGAAAGAAGATAATCGGTTTAATAAGAAAAAGTGTATATATATATAATTCTTATAAATTCTAATTCTTAATTAATGACAATGAAACGAAGAAATATTAATTACATTATCGATATTAAAGGCTATAAAATAAATATTTATTTATTTAAGCATAAAGGATAAAGGAATATTTATAAAAATAAGTAATTAAGGAATTAAGAACATTAAGGATATATTGAGAATTTATATTGAAAATATTAAGTACTTGATAAATATCATTAATCCTATGAAAGATAAAAAAAATTATAATTAAAGGTTAATCAAAGGATACATCGACTAATGGAAGATAAGTGATAAAATATGATGACAAGCAATGTTCTGAATAACAAGAACATAATAGAAAAATTGATTGCATAGGATATTTATGATGAACTTGAAAGAGTGTACCATGATTATAAATATAGGTTATGAAACCCTATAATAATGAAATGATATGTTAAATAGTATGGAAATGCTTGAAAAGCAAATAAAATAGAGATATATGATAGCCCATATGAGTTGGACAACCTACTAGATAGGTTAACTGGTTAACTAAGGACTTAGCAGCTATTAGGAAACTAGAGTGTCCTATGTGATGAAGGGCATGACCATTAAGGTTCTAGATGGGAACCGCTACATATTTCATTATTTATCACTATATGATGAGATATTGGTGCAAGTGTAACCACTATTGAGGTCCATGAGGGCCACTACACATCTTGAGATTTGATGATGGGTGTAGCCATCGAGGTCCAAAATATAGCCCTTTGCACAACTTATAAGACGACTGCAGTAGTCAAGGTTTAGGATTCGAACCCCTACACAATTTTAATGGTCATCATGAGTTATGATATGATGGGTGCAGCTATCGAGGTCCAAAATATAGGCCTTGCACACACTCTGATCCCATTATCTAGTAATGAAAGTGATGTTTGTCCAACATAAGCTAAGGGAGGAAATAACTAGATGGATTATATTAAAATACTATTGACTAGGTTTCAATTCTTGAAGTGGGAAATGTATAAAAGGAAAAGAGAGGAAATAAGATGAAGAAAGAGATGAATGGAATTAATAGATAATAAACCAATCATATAAAAATAGACATTATTACTAATATATGAGTACAATTCATTATAAATTTTATGCATATTAGGACAAAACATATAACATAAGTTATTAAGGACCGTATCTATGAATGAGCAAAATTATTCACATATATATACATATAAATAAGACATGAAAAGAGTTGTAAAATTAACACTTAAATATAGTGAAAGATAAGAATAAATAAGAACTACCATAAATGATTAAAGGAGAGAGATAAGTATATTCTTAAAGAATATAACAAAGAATAAAAAATGAGAAACATGTAAAATTATCATCAGACACATAGTCAAAAGAGGGCACTAGAGACAATAACACCCTTACCCCATAAAAAGATAAACTAGGATTAGACTATAGAGTTATGAACTGAATAGTTGTGAAATGGTTATAAGTAGCACAAGATAAGGGAAAAAAAGACTAAATTGGAGTGAGTTTATATTGATGATTATTATTTACTTAAATTTAAAGATCTAATTTATATAGTATTAGAATACACCATAGAGCAATTATGCTTAGCACATTGGCTTCCTTGCTAAGGCATAGGTTGTCAATTAAGGAGAGCAAAATGATGAATCAAGTTGTAGCATTAGCTGAAGTAGATTATTGAAGACATAGGTAAGAAGAGTCAATCACAAGCATTGTTTGCAAGCTAAATGTGTACTTGTATTATGATTAAATAATTATTATTTTAGGATTACATGTGCATGATAGCATATCAAAGTTATTAGATATATATTACTAAAAGTAAATAAATGGAAATTAGCTTTTGTTGTATTAGTTCTAATCGTGTTTAGAACTGACCAATGTATTAGTTGATTATTAAATATAATAAAATTTCTTATCATGTTAAATGAGCTATGGGTAAGAGTAGGATTAAGATGGGTGACCTTCTAGGAAGTGGCATCTCTAGTCTAGTTTGGAAATTGATTGGGCAGGAGGTGTTACATTTTTAACCCCTTAAATGACTTCAATTTGGTCCAAAATTTCACCCATAATTATGTTACAATTAATACTCCCCTCTTATGGCATTAGTGCACTCTGATTCCTAAAAGCACCATTCATTGTTCTAGAGGTACTATTTATAAGATCAAAAAAATTATAGGTGTTATATGCCTGGTGCACTACTCAAAATAGATGTGACCCTAGTAGCCTTTAGTGCCAAAGTCATTAAAGTATAGCTCTTGACTTCCTCATTATTATGCAATGCTAGAGCACTCAACTTATATATAGGTAAGAGAACAATTTATAAGCCTCAACATCGTAAATTATGTCATGTATAAACTTAATCCCTACAGCACACATATGAATACTAGGAATGCCTAAATTGGAGCTTTGATACCATTAAATGTGACCCCTTTTATTCGATCCGGTCATCGAACCCGAATGAGAAATGTGCATGCAAACACATTATTTGAACTCTTAAACAACCTTAACTCATTGAAAACATAATTTATAACCTTGTTAACGAAATAACTCATTATAAAAATATAAGTCAATTGAAAACTTTTCAAAATTCTAGGTTCAATTCACAATTAGGAATATTTGTGTTGAAAATTTGACAACATAACTATTGTACTGAGACACTAACCCAAATGTGAATAGTAACTTATATAGTAAAAAACATTTCTATAAACATTTCAACTCAATTCACAACTTATGTGATCCACTTGATCACCCTAATAAATGAACAATCTCAACAACACAAACCATGCATCAACATTAATAACATATAACTAAAACAATTCAAAAACCACATTTAAAATAAGTAAAGACATTTGAAATCCAAAAATTTACATTTACATTTAGGTTAGGCCCATTTTCCAAAAATTACATCATATAAGTGCTTTACAACTTTACATTATGTAATCTATATATATGTACAAAAATATACCAAAAGAATTGCCTTCTCTTAATAATCTTAATAATCCGAGACTTTGGCTCAAACTATCTCCTTGCATACACATCACAAATACAAATGAAGTGAAGCTATAGCTTACAGGTTTAATTGATATAACTTATGTAATTATGTCATATAATATCATATATTAAATTAAGAAATATAAAC
>CANXYI010698185.1:0-11389 GCA_948208565.1 Hura crepitans
AAATCACCTTGTTGCCGTCAGCCATGGAGTTTTCTCAAGGTGGAAGATGACTTTCTCATGTGTGAGGGTTGTATACATGTGGGCTGGCATATATTTGATAGGTGGGTCCCATTGGTTTGGTTCAATTAGACTAAAAACCAATTTTTAGGTATTTTAATAGGTTTTCCACTTCAAATATTTAGAAAATATTCTAGGGACCTCAAAATAATGCCATTCTAGTCCTCAAAATTCTCATTTATTGCCATTAGGACCCTTATAAAATTTCAGCCCAAAATTCTGCCATTTTAAAAATCGTTGTTTTACTCGGTCCGATTTTCAACTTCGAAAATTCATAATATATTCTACAGTACTCGAAAAATTCCCATTTTAGTTTTAAAATTCCTAAATCCATATAATTAAGGTCCATGTGAAATTTCAACCCAAAATTCAACTGTTGACTTTTTGGCACTATTCACGGTGCGAATAAAATATTTTGAAAAAATACCAGATGACCTCAGAAAATTCCAATTCCTTTTCCAATATACTAAATAGAATTTTTAAGGTTCAGGATATGGTATTTTTGAGACCATCCGGGCTCATTCTCGGGTCTCCAACTGTCCGGGTCTCAAAATATTTTTATCTCCGGAATTGGTAGTTCATAACCTAAAAGTAATTATTGGTTCTGCTAAAAATTTTAATTCCTTCATTTTGACCCTTTTCAAGCCCGTTAAAGTTTTATGAACAATATGCCAGTCATCTATCTCGGAATGATGACCCGCATCACGGGGAACATCAATCGGGTTCCGAATACACTGTTCATAAGACGTCGATCGGCGGACGTTACAACCACTGTGGTCAAAAGGCCTAATATGAGATGAGAAATGCTAAAACATTCTCAAAATGCAAGGGGCAAGGTAAATTGCTTTGTGCAATGTTCATTTCATAATGGCATGGTATTTTATGATTTGTAATTAAGTTTGTTGAAATACAATAACATGATAAAATTGCTTTGGTTACCTCTTTAGTCATTTGCTGGCCAAGGGACTTGTAAAATTCTTAAAATTTTCTTTTATTAAGGTGAAACAAATTAAGAATATTGACAGCCTTATATGTAGACAACCTAGCTCAGATAGGATGGCTGATCAACTAGGGAGATTAGTAGCTGCATAAGGTGCTTCAATGATATTGACCTACAGGTCATTATATTAGGCACTTCGATGCTACTAACCTACCGGTAAATGTGAAAGGCACTTTGATGCTACTAGCCTATGAGTTAATATAGAACTTGATGATCCACTGTCTTTGCCTTCAGGCTATAATTTGATTTAAAAGCTACAGGCTATTGTTTAAAACCTTCATGGTAACTATTTGAAACCTCTGTAGTCATCGATTCCCATTATCTAGTTTTAGGACATTGTCTATTAAGTATGGGCAAAATGGCAATTTGAACATCAAATGGTAAGTACTTGTCATAAAACTTGATAGGCTAGAAAACAAGGAAAATGGATTAATTTAAAAATTTAGCAAAACCAATAATTAATTTTAAGCAATAAAATAGTGGATAGTAACCTTAGATAAGGTTGTGCTAGGAATGACTTGAGATATGTCTAGATAAACCTAATAATAGCACACCCTAAAGGTCAAAAATTCCATTGAGTTCATTGGTGAAGGAATTTTAATTTTCTAAGATCGTTTGATATTTTTTTTGAAATTTTTTGTTATTGTAAGTGAATAGTACACCTACTTGCCATTGGAGTTTTGACTTGAAATTTTGTGAGGCCGTAAATGGGCCTAATTAAGGATTTATTTTTGAATAAAGTGACTATTTTTGGATGTATAAAATAATTTTTAAAATTTCACAAAGTTCAAGCTAAAATATGATTTTTTTAGATCTTTAGATCACCATGTGGCATGATCTAAAACATCCACCACTAATATATACGGGTTCCCTATACATGTACATCATTTTACATGTGTGAGGAAGTCATCTTTAACCCTAAGAAAAACCTTAGAAGCTAACGCCATTTCATGTAAGTCCTCCCTCCATTTTCACTTCAAACCCACCTCTAAACACCATGAAATCTTACATATGTTATGTAGATTAAAGCCTCAATGACCTTTAGATCTCAAATCTAGCCTTGAAATCACCTAAAAAGATCACTTTTGAAAGACTGTTGCATGAGGTGAATAGTGATCTTTTTTAGTATAAGTGCTCATTTTCTAGTTTTTATTTTAGGTTCATGTAATCCTTGAAATTCTAAGAATTTCCATGTTTATATATTTCTATTTAGAGCTTCCTATGATTTTATTTGATTTTTTAAAGTTAGAGTTCCATAATGTAGGTTTAAAGAGAGATCTTGAAGAACAAAGGCAAACAAAGCATTATGAAGTTGGAAAAAGTGTAAAGATACCCTAGGTATGTGGATTTAATATAATAGATGTATGCTAACATATGTTTGCATATGTACATGCATGAACATATATATAGAAGTTTTGGTTTGTGCATGTGTGTGCTTGATTTGATATAAAATGCATGCTATGAAGTAAATTAGATGTGAAAAGTATGGGCACATACATGATGTATGTATGGTCATATGTATGACATGTATGCCATGGCATGTGCATGTGTGTATGATGTGTGTACATGATGAATTATGATGTTAAAGTAATGTGTAACATGAATGTGTCATGGTATGTTACAATAAATATGTGGATATGGCTTAATATGTGGTTATGGTGATGTATGGTCATTATGATAATGGATAATATGTGTAAATTTTGTTAAGAAAAGGATAAGGAATATGTATGTCAAATGTTAAGTAAAACTTATTTATTAAGTATAATATGATATATGAATTCAGTGTGAAAAAGAGATTTAAGTAACATGAGAAAACACGCTTAGAATGGTGATGAAATGAAATGATTATATGTCATATTTTACGATGTGGAAATGGCATGTGGCCATGAGAAGAATGAGAAATGACCAAATAAATAGTAAAAGAAATGATCAAATGAATAGTAACATTTATGTAAATGACCTATAACTATTTAGTGGTAAAGATGACCTATAACTATCCTATAAAAATGAGTAAATGAAATTAACCTGTAACTATGTCTTAATAACATGGAAATAAATAAAATAAATGAATATTAAATGAATAAAAATAATTCATAGATAGTTGGCCAAATAGTTATACATCCACTAGATGGGTTCATTGGTTAATTAGGGATTGGTAGTTGCTAGAGGTATTGGTCCTTCTAGGCCATTACCACTATGATTGATGGCAGGTGCAGCCGCTGAGGTCCTGATATTTGGGCCATTGCACTAGGCTGGTGCAGTAGCCGAGATCCATTGATGGCCACTACATAGCATGATTAGATATATTGATTTTTTCAATTTTGTGAGGTCTACAAACTAATTCCTATTATTGGACCAGGCTAGTGCAGTAGCTGAGGTCTAGTATGTAAGCCACTGCACTAGGCTAATGCAACAACCAAAGTTTAGTTTGTGGGCTACTGCACTAGGTAGGTGTAGCTACTGAGGTTTTAAGATGTAGGCCACTACATTAGGCTAGTGCAGTAGCCGAGGTTCGGAGTGTAAGCTATTGCATTAAGTGGGTGCAGCCGTCGGGAAAATGTGGGCCCTACACAATCTAGATTTCCCTTTGTAATCAAGTATTTTTCTTTCTAGTTTGAGCCTAAAGAATAAAATGAATATAATGAACTATAACATTGTATGGGTAAATGAGAAATTTATAAAATGAAGTCTATATCATAAAATTGGTAATTAATTAATAAGATAGAATAATAAATTATTATTAATTTTTTATAACACTACCTCCATATATTGCATGATGGATGCATATATGACTGCATGACTTGCTTTTATTATATTAAATTCACTACTAAGTATTATACTCAGCATATCGGTGTTTTCATGTGCAGGTAGTAGATATTGTAGCTGCTCAACCTCATATTAAGTATTGTAGTGTAGCTGACTAATTTTAGGGGATAATTCTTTTCTCTTTATGGTTCTTTAGAAGGCACTCATGTAATTATTATGGGGCTGGGTTTAGTTTTTGTAAGATTGAATATTTATGTAAGCTTATGACTAGATGATTCATGGCATGTATGGTTAATTACCTAAATTCTATTAATATTTATATTTTGATGTGATGTGGGCCTAGGGCCTTGTGTGATGGTATTATGGAGTTAAAGTATAATATATACATTGATATTTGGGGGTTAGTCTAAAGATCTAAGTAATATCTCAATGGAAAATATGTATGATTATAAGTGTTAAACTAATAAGCCATTAAGGCAATATCAAGATGGGTGACCTAGTAGAAGGTAGCACTACCTAATGAGCTACTTTAAAAATCAGGTAGGGGTGTTACAAGTCATTTAGATTATCAAAACTGACAGTTAAGTTTTATGGTATTATCATGTGAATAATGACCAAGTCATAGTTGAACCATAAAATATTAAAATTTTGCTTAGAAAATTACGAGATTGATACAACTTGATATTCAAATATTCCAAATAGTCCATTGGCACTAGAATTGGAATTTTTGGATATCGAGAAGTATTTTTACTAAATCAGTTAATGTTAAAAAGTTATGTTTTTAATTGATTTTCTCGATCTTTGAGATCGAGTTTTTAGAGGCATATGGGATATGGATTAAGTTAATTTTTTTGAGTTAATTAGAGGTTAATTTAAGTAAACAAAAAGGAGTTTTGATTTTAAAAAGGGGAATGAAGGAAAAGTTTGACTTTTATGACACATTTATATAAGTCAAATGTGTTTTAAAATTGGTCAAATTTCTAATAGTGATCATCAACCTCTCCTCCTTATTTCCTATGGCCAACACCTCTTCCAAGTGAATATTCCTTTTCCTTTTTCTTCTTTTTCTTCATTTTAAGCCCTAAATTCACCATTTAACTTGCACATCCTAGCCTTTATGACCTCTAAACATCGATTCAAGTGGAAGATTCTAGAAAAACTATAGGATTTGCACAGTTTGAGTTATGGTTAATAGTAACTCTTTTTTTGTCAGGTAATTTTGTCCTAAGTTTGACATTTTTTTGAGGTGCCTAAGAGAGTGTTTATTTAGTTGGTTTTCATTTTTGAAGCTCATTTAATTTTATACAGATTTTTTCATAATAAGCCTATTTTTGTTTGTAGAGCTAATCAAAAATAGAAAGACAATGGAAATAAGAAGGCTTAATTGTGTGGATAAGCATATTTTGAACCTGAGGTAAGTGTAAACAAAGTGAATTATGTAAATAATATGTATGCCCTAATGACATGTTATGGAAAATGTGTAAATGGCATTTAATTATATTAATTGTAATGGAATACATGATGTGTGACTTTGTGATTATGTAAAATAACATTAACATTGATTAAAGGGTATTGGTATATGCTCTTCATACCGTGGCTGAATGATTCATAGAGCATAAGTGTGTGTATGATATTTTTAGTGCATGTTTAAGAGAAGTTATATTTATGAATAATAGTGAATGATTATGAGGACATGTAATTATACATGAGAAGTGTTAAATTGAGTGTTGCATATGAAAGTGAAGGTACGGTTGAATGGCCTTATAAGTATGTTTTGGGGTTCTAAAGGCATAAGTGTTAGCATGTGAAATGTTTTAGTTTTATTATGATATGGAATTGTTTGATTTCCCATTTATTTTATGGCATGAGACATTGTGACTATTAATGATGTTCACTTAAGTTGCATCTTTTTAATTGCCAAATGTTTTGGATATGGCCATTAAGGAAGTTTAAAATGTATATGCTTATACTTGAACCATAAATGATTGCATATGATTAGACTTATATTGCTAGTGGTATGTAAGTGGATTATATCTATTAATGTCATTTTAGCTATATGAATGGTGTGACATGGTTATTTTATATTTTAATCATGATAATGTTGCCTTAATATGATACATACACTATGCATATTCATTCTAAATTCTAGAATGTCCGAAAGAATGAGGCATGAAATGGCATGATGATTAGTCATGGAAACATGACATTATGGATATGTTATTTTGAAATGCTATGAAAGTTTCTAACATAATACTATAAAAGAAGTAGGTATGCGTGCATATTATGTAATATTGCCATGTGAGATGTATTTATGCCTCCTAAAATATTATTACCTGTTTAGTCATTTTTTGGCTAAAGAAAATGTTAGAATCTACTTAAACCATGTTAATAAGGTAAAACTAAAATTAATGATCGTTAAGTACCCCATATGAGTAAACAACGTAGTTATATAGGTTAATCGATCAACAAGGGGAGTATAATAGCTGCTAGGTTACTTTTATACCCTTATCTAACATACAAGCATGATGTGTTGACCTTTAGATCTAATATTAATTTGTGACCTTTGAGCATGATGTGCAAACCTTTGAGTTTGATGTGTAGACCTTAGGGTCTAGTGTGGTAGGGCCTATGTAGCCCTAAGGGCCTAAGTGGTCTAATAAGGCTTTGTTATCCAATCTAGCATAAGTGCTTTCTTAAGCATGGCTATAATAAACAAATAATAATGAAGATTAAGATATAAACTTCATGGTGTGATATTTTAATGTTTATGCATAATGATATTATTTGGCAATCTTTTATGTTCTTGTTATTTTTAGTTACATAGACACAACATGTTTAATGCGTGTATATCATGAAAATTGGATACTTTGTGATATGTCACTTTTATGCCTGATAATTTATGGAATGTTTACACAAGTTACATTGATTACACCACTAAGCTATTGCTTAGCACATTATGTGTTTTTGAGATGCATAGGTGAAAGAACCATATTAGAGTCAAAATATCAATAGCTACTGCAGACTAAGAGAAAAACACTCATGGTATTTTGTTATTCTATTCATATAATTATGTGATGTAATTATATATAGATGCTCATATCACCTCAAGAAAATAAGGTTTTAACGACCAATTTTTACTAACCAATTAGAAATTTAAACATTATAAGCCACTTATAAAGACTAGATTTTGTCCCTCTTTCATCCATTTTATTAGCAATAATGAAATGATAGAAGTAAGACATTATAAGTTAAAATTTTTGTCATTAAAGCTAACATCAAACGGGATAAAATGGCAGGCTATTTTTTCTCAGCAAAAAAATAAGGAAAAATCCCAAATAGAGAAATAGAAAAAAGGGCATGAAATTGAACTGAAGTAAGTGATATAAACATGGGACAATTAAAAGCCAAGAGCTCTATAACCTCCTTTGGATTCGATAGTAACCGTCACCAAAATTGAAATCCCAATTCGATATTAACCTCCCCTAAATTCAATCAAGTGCTTTGTAATCTTTAAAATTCATCTTCTTTGTCCAGTGGTGTTTGTAACCTCCTTCTCCAAATTCAACTTTTTAGTGTTCATGTCATCAAAAATAGAAAGTAGTGCTACATGTTGAAGTCCATTTTTTTTGCTCTTATTTTGTTTTTCCATGTTATAAAAAAGACAAAAAAATCTTCATCTAGGTATAATCTAGTGAAAAAGGGAAAAAATAAAGGGAAGCAATGCAAAGAGGGACTACCCAAGATCATCTTAGAGACACGAAGTTGTTCTTGTGGTAACCAATGCTCAAGTAATTGGGAGTTACAAGGTTTTCTTTTCAATAATGCATTTTTATTTCAGTTAAGGATTCAATTTCTTTTTTTTTTATTTTTCATTTTTTATTAACTTGTTAAGATTGATTCCTCTTTTTTCACTATTATAGAAAAATTTTCTAAAATTGAAGACTAGCTTGATAGATCATAATTTATGGAGGTTATCTTTCTCTATTCATTAAAAACTTAGTTCTAGTGTAGAAGTTCATTATTTGGAAGGATTTCAAAAATTTCTAAAATTATAGTTAGGGGTTTATGCTATAATATTCCTTCTCATATGGTTTAAATTTATAGAGGGAATAAAATTTGAGATTAGTTCAAGAACTTGCATGAAATTCGGTAGGGTTTAACTAAATAATGTAACTATAAATTGATAAATATAAGACCTGAATTTGCTACCATTGATTTTCCCTAACCTACTGCTTGTAGTGATAATGTAAGCAGTTATTGTTAGTATTACTAAACCTTAAAAAGACCTTATTAAAGTTCATTGAGCTTTTTTAATTGAAATCCTAGAGCACGGTAAATTATTGTTGTTTATAGAAATTAAATCTTTTTGTTGTTGATTGACTAAAAAATAAAAAGGGAAGCAAAACTGCAAATTAGGTTCACTTACCATGATTGTGTTTTTGGTTGTTACAATCTACTTGTATTTTATTAGGTTCACTTACCATGATTATGTTATTGGTTGTTATAATCTATTGTTATTTTAAATTAGAAGATATAAGAAGTTGCATTTCTCCTTATAATCTAAAATATTAGTAGAAGAACTCTTATTTCTAGTCCTGCAACTATAGTTTTATAATCCTTCCTATAATGTTAATAATTGCTATAGTTTTCTACTTTTGGTTGCTAAGGTTTGTTGAAAAATAATAATGTGTGTAATAATCCAATAAATCAAATGATTTTTCCATGAAGCACTTCATTCTAAATTTGGAACTAATTATTATTCATAATCAATAGGTTAATTAAATAACTCTTTTAAAGAAATAATTTTTAGTGGTGCTCTATATAGGCCTTATATAATAGAAGTTCCTTAGTTTCTTATAGGATTATGAATTCTTATGTCTTTCTTACTATGTGAGTTACGAGTTGCTGAAATTAATAATTACATTATTACCTATGTATATGTAGTAAATAAACTCCAATTTTTTGCTTGAAATTTTTGTAACTATGGATAAAATAAAAATATATAAGAATATCATAGTGGTTTCAAATTTTCAAATATTGATAATTCTATGTCTCAATAATAATTTTTTCTATTATAAGAAAAAAAATAATCTCTATTCAAACCCTTTTTATAAAAAGAAACTCTAGTACTGAACTTAATTTGCTGGTTATGATTCATAACTATGCGTAATCAAGAGGATTATATTTTTTATTTCACATGTAAATTATTGGCTAATCTAATTATTAATTTAAAACAAAAGGAAATGAAAATTATATAAAAACTTTTATTAATAAAGAAAACCCATTTTATTATATTTCCCAAATACTAATCCATATTTCACAAACATGTCATAATCTATAAAGAATTATTTTTTGGTTTGGCGTATATCTACCACAAATAGTTACTTTCTTCCTTGCTCAAGAGACTTCTTAAAATCTAATCAAGTAGTTTCTTGTTCAAATTTCATTTTATACAAGTAGGTTAGTTTTATAGCAAATAATTATTTGATTGTATTATGTTTTCTAAATGAAAGGACAATTAAGTTGTTTAGTTTTATAGCAAATAATTAAAGGACATGTTTATAATAAATTTTTTTTTGAATTGGTGATGCACATTAACCATGAATTATAAGAGAAACTATATTGCTTAGGTTTTCTAAATTTTTAAATCATACATGTATTTTTAGGAGGTTTAAATACTTAAATTAATTTTTGGGATAGATTTCTTCTCTTTCAATTAGACAAATGAAACTAATGTTAGCAAATTTTGTTAAAAATAGATTGAAATAGTTAGGTTTTATATACTAAAATTGGAAATAAGGTTTAATACCATTTGCATTCAAGTCAAATAGGTTATAAGATAGGAATGAAATGTGTTGAAATGGTGCAAATCCATTTAAGAACTCCAAAATCATAGATATATAAACTCTACAACTGTCTAGCATTGTTTGCAATTTTCTGTAACAAAAAAGTGGTAACATTATAATGTCATAATTTAGTTACATAATGTAATATGTTATTTTAATTATAAAGCAAGTTTAATATATAGTATTTGATATGTTGAAGTCAAGCTTGGTGAAATAAATGATTAAATTATAATACTAGCATATTTAAGTAGAAAATGCCTAATTCTTCTGTGATGATAAATTCAACTAGAAAATACTAAATTTGAATTTCTATTTGTGAACTAAGAGATACTAGATTTGAATTTAATTCAATATAGTTCGTATTAATAGTGTTATGGAAAATGATTTTCTTATTAATTCAATGAATTTATTTGGATTTTAATCAATATGTGCTGAGATATATCTTGCATATGTAATTTTCATTAATGGGTTCTAGTGTTACAAATGAACCAAATCAATGGTAAGCTAATGCTTTTATCTTTCTAATATTTTTATTTTATATTTTTAACTTTTAATTTCTTTCTTTAGAGTTATACTTTTTCAATCAAATGTATTAGAAAAGACATGTTAAGTATTTAATAGGTATGTGTACAAGTTTATGAACATATATTAGGTAATACTAGTTGCTATTATGTACTCTTTCTTATTATATATCAGCTGGTGTTGCATACTACTTCTATGAGGTATTATAATTTTTAAAATTTAATTTCTAATACTTGAATCTATTATTTCATTAAATAGTTATTTTACTATTGTAACTAATTTTACAGTAAACGGTGTCATTTTCTACTGAAAATCACTAGAAAATTCAAAGGTACTTTAATTTAGTAGATTTCTAATTAAATTCCCTAGTTATTATCAAAGTGAATTCAAAGCAATGCATAGAACCTGATTAGATTGCTTTTTTTTTTCTAATCTACTACAAATTATGTAGCAACTATGTTATAAAAATGGTGTTGTTACATCTCTTTTTGAATTTCTTATGTATATTCATGTCAGCTCTATTTGGCCATATTTAATACTAATTGATAAACTTAGTTAATAGGTTGTTAAGTAAATTTAGGTGCAGCAACAAATTCTTCACAACGAAAGTTAAATGTTGAAAAAAAAAAAACTCCCAATAAATTCTACAATTTTTCTATTTGTTTACATCAAGACAAGTTAAGAATTGTAGGTTTATAGCATTGGCCTTAGAATTTTATAATTTAATTAGTTTAATCTTCGTTAGGCATAAGTTACACCTAAATTAAAACTCAATAATTAAGTTTAAAAATAATTAGTTTCTAAGATCAACTTAATTACTTTGTATAACCAGGTTTTGAAATAATTAGGTCTAAAATTACTTTTTATAGTTTAAAACCCACTTGATCTTATATATCATAACTAGTCATCTTAGTTACTTTTATAGTTTAAAATTACTACAATTTCTTAATTATAATGATAAATATAATAATAACACCTTTTAAGCTAATTTCTTTTGATAATAATAGCAAGCTAAACTTTTAGATTCTTCATCACCATTATCATCATCTATACTATCCTTAAAAAAATAAGGTTGTAGTAATGAGAAAAATGAATCAAATTTGACAAGTATTTGATTAACAAAAATAATATCTCTATAAATTACTTGTTTCTTGATATAGTCTATCATAATCTTATCATATTCTGGTTTTCCATTAAT
>CANXYI010698194.1:0-10209 GCA_948208565.1 Hura crepitans
TGTTAAAAGAGTGTTTTTGTGCCTTTTTTTGGTGCATTTTCACTCTCGAGAAATTTTCTCTCTCTTTAAAATGAATAGGAAAAACGTATTTAGCTTTTATACAAATTTCCCAAGGCTGAAATGGTTGTTGTAGGATGAAAATGGTCATTTCGGCCATTTTAGGCAGAAAATGGCCATTCCCTTCGTGGAAATGGCTTGTTTTGGGCCAAACAGCTAAAATGGCTTTTTGGTAACCAAAACGACCATTTTAGGCATAAAACAGTCATTTCGCATATGGAAACAGCCAGTTTTATTCTAAAATAGTCGTTCCCTTTTCGAAAATAGCCCGTTCTTCTCTAAAACGGGCGCTTTCTCTTGGAAAATAGTCTTTTTTTTCTTTTTTTTAAGGAAAATTTTTGAGATCTTTGGTCTAGACATAAAAAAATCCCTTTTATTAGGATTTTCATCCTTTTCATCATTATTAGGCAAAGCAAACCTAGGAGCCCCAAAGACCTAATGTCTACATCGATCAAGTGTGAAGTCGTGGATAAAGTCTATTTAAAGGTACCATCTTCGAAGAAAATAATTCAATTTTGCAAGAAAAGAATGCTAAGCTTGAGGTTCATTAGTCCTTATGAAGTGGTTGAATGTGTTAGCCCAGTAGCATACAAACTAGCATTGCCTCTAGAGCTAAAACAAATCCATGATGTGTTTTATGTCTCAATATGAAGAAAATATATATTAGACCTTTACACATACTTTCAATTGAGGAAACACAAATAGAACTTGATCTATCGTGTGAAAAAGAACCAATCCAGATCCTAGGACAAAAAGTGAGAGAATTATGCAATAATATTTTGCCATTAGTGAAGGTGTTATGGAAACACCCTAGTTGATAATAGGAAACATGGGAAAGAAAATAACAAACGAGAGTGCAATATCCATAACTTTTTGAATAAGGTAGATTTCAAGGACAAAATTTCTTAAGAGGGGAAGGAATTATAATGCCTAAAAATCCTAGCTTCATAAATAACATTTCCTAAGTAAATGGATCACAGTAAGGAGGCTAAAAGGGAGTACTAGTAGTAAAACTATGATGTGCAAATTAATGATAACAATGAAATTATGTGCACTAGCCACTGAACTAATAAATTATTTCACGTTGATATCTAGTGAATAATGAC
This sequence comes from Hura crepitans, assembly GCA_948208565.1. Lineage (NCBI taxonomy): Eukaryota > Viridiplantae > Streptophyta > Magnoliopsida > Malpighiales > Euphorbiaceae > Hura > Hura crepitans. The sequence continues at coordinate 1,164 of CANXYI010698194.1, forward strand.
CTTAGTTTACATTAAGCAAGAAAATGCTTGGGATATGCCTAGATAGACCTAAAAATGGCACACCTTAAAGGCTAAAAATTCAACAAGTTTCAATGGTGGTGGAATTTGAATTTTCTAATGTTGATTGATATTTAATTAGAATTTCTTAATTACATGAGTAAATAGTTCACCTAGTTCCCAATGGAATTTGGGCAAGAGATTTTAATAGTCACTTAATTTTGAGTTTCAATAATCTTGAACACTAAAAGCATGATTTTTAGAGACCTTTAACATTTATTTAAAATTTTTGAAGCTTAAAACATAAAAAGGATTAATCGAGGCCATTCGATTGCCACATGATGGGATCGCAGTGATCTATCATCATAATATGAAAGATTTATAGTGTGTGCTAGTGTATAATAGTAAAATAAGTCAATCTTCCTCCCTTTCTACCATTTGGCTATTGTCATTGTGATAATCTCTCTCTTTTTTTTCTTTTATTCATATCTCATCTAAAACACCCTAAAATCATTCAATTAGTAAATGGAAAATGACCCCTGTAGTGTCTAAAAATCGATTCTAGCCTCAGTTTTGCAAGAAACTAAGGTTTTATGGTGAAATTAGAGGTGATCAAATATAGGGTTTCGAACCCCTAAATTGCACTAGATCCTAAATCATACCTCAAGTATTTTTCTATGTTATTAAAGATGTTGTAGATTATGGTTCTACTTTTATTTTTTAATTAAGAGTCATATATATTTTTTTATTAATTTCTCTAATAATTGGTTTGTCATGGAAATTAGAGAACTTGGAGTAGAACAAGAATCAAAATAAGGAAAAGCTATAGAATTAATCTCGAGATGTTGTATAACATCTCTATAAGTGTATTTGATAAAATATATGCCTTAAAGTTTGATTTGTGAAATTTCCATATTAGCTGTCAATTAGGGTTTGTATGTATTTAGGGGTTAGGATAACCATAAATTAATTATGGTGATAAATTATTACTTAGAGCATATAAATGGACTTGTCTAATGAAAAATGGAGTAAAAATGAGCTAATTATGGCAAATGGGAAAAACGTGAGTGTGAGATGCAAATTAGGGACATAGTTGGAATTTCCTAAATTATTGTATAATGGGAAGTAATTATAGTGTAATGACCTAAAATGAATATCCGTAGCATATATAGAGAATGTATATTGATAATGGCATGAAATGATAAGAATGAGCTATATGGAACATGTATGTGTGTGTGATGACATATGTGGTGCACATTGTGTGTAACATTTACATTAGTAATTATAATTGATAATATAATAATGTCAATAGGTGATATATACAAGGTAAATGATAGTTGACAATAGACATAATAAAGATAATAACATGAGTATCTTGATGTGGAATGGCAGTTAGAAATGTTAATGCACATAAGGAAACTCACGTTTGAGATACCTAATATAATGCTGACATAATACTATTAATATAAACATATGGCTTGATTGAAGCATAAAGTTATAACTACGAACCATGTGAACAATAAAGAATTTGGATGGCAAAATTTTATTCAGTGACACCTTCTATTGGGTTCCTAAAGAAACCCAATAAGTGGTGCACTTCCTATTAGGTCATCCCTCCTAAAATTGTCCTCTCGGTTCATTTGTTTAACTTTTACCAATTTCATATTATTGGACTCAACTTAACTCCAAAATATGTTTTGCATTTTTATAAGCCTAGCTTAAGCTTATGCCAATCTATTATTCCCTAGAATGGTAAATTAAACACTATCCAAATATTTCCTAAAATCTGGCAACATAATTGCTATTCGATCACTATCAAAAAATTTTAAACCTATAAAACACTTATATAAATTCATTTCCATATCTCTTGGACCCTTCTAGTCCCTAATGTATCAACCTAACATCATCAGTCTACCAATTCATTCACATAAGCCTTAGGCCCCAATTATCATACCTATAGTCCTAGAGCCTGAGGCTTATATATGACAACAACACATTAATTAAACTATACATACACAAAATCTTATAGTTTACTTATTACAAAACTTTATCAATATTATGTATATACATAACCAGTTACATGGTACCTTTTCCCACCTATGTGCATGAGTGAAAAAATGTACACTAATAACATATCAGCCTTGTCAAAACTATCCTATTAACCTTACTCACATACATTACGAGGCTTTATCTTTGATCTGATTAGATGCGCACTGAAATAGGTACGTTGAGTATATAATATTCTCAGTGGTGAACTCAACCATTTAAATCATGTCATATGGTTTATTCGTATATATATAGAATTAATATTATCTAATCATGTTATTAAGCCAATATTTAAATTATCTATGTCAAATGGCTAAAATGCACTTGCACTATACATACCAATTTAACATTTATTCAGTAGTTTAAAAATCAAGTGAATTATTGATTTAAACTAATCTTAATAATATGCTTCAAAAAATTAAATTTTTAGGTCAATAAATGTTATACATGCAAAATTACAAAAATACCCGTTATCATGTGTACTAGTTATTTATTCGGTTAATTACACAAAAATTTGAGAAATTCAATAATATATGCCATTATCATTATTGTACGTTATTCATTTCATTAAATTAATAGGCCTAATTAGATAGACGATACATTAATACACTAGACCTAAAAGGAACTAAAAATAGTGCAGTGATCCATATTCTTGACCTCGACCACTGCACTGGTCTAATAAATATTATAGGGATCAATCTATAGATCTCCTAAATCACATATTAAAAAATTAATTAATTAATTTAGTCTGCCCAGTAGACTAGTTTGTCTAATAGACTAATGCAGTGGCCCTCTAGGACCTAAGCCGTTGCACCAGCATAATCAAGAAAAAAGCACCAACTTGTCAAAATTACATAATGGTTTATCTAAAAGACTATTATAGTGCCCCAATATAGACCTCGACCACTATACTAGACCTACCTAAAAATCAAACAGCATAGTAGCTACTAAAATCCCTCAATTAACTTGTTAACCCATCTAGTGGGTGTCTAACTAATGGGCCATAACCTCAATTTATGTTTATTTCTTTACTAATTAACCTCTTTTAATATTCTTATATAATAAATAAATAGATATAAATTTTATCTCAAATTAAATTTTACCCCGGTCTGGTATAGACATAATTACACAGTACTAGGTAAATTTCCAATAATATTTTTAAGTCCTATAGTTGCTAATGTTTAAGGCATATTATTCCTAGTCTTATCGCATATTCAATTTCCATTCAACTACCATTTACTATCTAGGTACATTTTTTACTCAAGTAAGGGTCAATTCTAGACAGTTATAGGTTATTTACATCATTTTATGATGACCCTTTATAGGTACACTTCTTAGCCTTTTCCAATGTAGTTTCACCAATAAATTCATACATTCTATAGGGCTTAAGCCAATATAAATTAGGATACTTAAAAGGTCGAACAATAGGCATACATGCCACTTTGTGCAATCACATCATAATATCAACTTTTAGGCACATTACAAGCCGCTTTTCAAGTCAATTTCTAGTTCAAATTCAAGTCTTATTTAAGGCTACTTTTCAAACTTTTATATTAGATATTTGTTCATTCATCAAAACACATTCATTAGTCCTTTTACATGATGCTAGTCTCATACATTTATTCAAATCATGTCAAATTAATTATGCCATATAAAGGCCCATTTTATCATGCTTTATTACACATAATCATAACACATATATTGAGAAAATTTCCATTTCATTTTAATTTACTTCTTTCTTAGGTCATAGCTACTTAATAGCCTTAACAATACATGTTATTAGCACTTATCCTACATTCATGTTTCTATTCATCACTTAAACACATTCAAACCTATACATACATATTTTCATGCCATCTATGATAGTTATACATATTACATGCCTCGGCTTTAGCTCAATTGTCATATATCCACATACTAATCAATCCTATCACAATCCACTTTATCATTTCATGCATTATAGCCCTAATATGCATGCCACACATTTAGGATACCTTAATCAAGCTCTTGGCCATAAGTAACCAGATGTCCCATTCACACTTTTACTCATTTCTAAACTTATATACACATGTTATTATCCCACCTAAGCATGCATACACATACATATTGCCATTATGCTTAGTAAAATGCTACCTTAACCAACACATACACCCATTCTAACTCCTTGTACCTCTTATCTAGCATGCATTCTACACCCTCATAATTGATTTACTATTTACAACTACCTAATTGCCAAACACTTAGGCTAGATACACGAAGAACTCATTAAGCCCTATATTATACTCAATTTAACTCTAACATAGCAACTTTTAAAGCAAATTTTTAGCCATGAAAATTTAGAGGCAAGAAGTGAATATTTGAATTCACTTACCTTAATCACCAAAGAAGGATTTTCCCAATAACTTTAAGCCTTCACAAACTAAGAATTCCAGCCCTCTTTCATAGAAGATTCTCCTCCTTTTCTTCAAGCAAATTGTCCTATAATTCCCTTAAAAACCATACACACACACACATATCATTAGGAGTTAGGTCTCATGGATATTCAAATATACCCTTAAGTTCCCAAGGAAAACCAAGAAAACCTATGAAAAGTTAGCTTACACCCTTGCTAGAATGCCTTTTGACCCTTAGACATTTGGTGATTGTTAATTAAAACATGAGAGCTCTTTTTCTAGTGATTCTTATTCTGTAATTAACCTAACACATAAGAATGAATTTAGGTGGAATGATTTTTCTAGAACAGGCTAAAGAAGTTAATGAAAATAGGGAATTTCTCTTCAAGTGTCATCGGTTCCAATAAGAGAATGAAAAAAATTTCTTTTTTTATGAGTGGACTTGGCCACTTGTCACCCCTTGTTGAAATGTGTAATGGCCCTTACTCCAGCTTGCTTAACATAGGTGGGTCCTACAACCTCTCAAACCATCCCAAAATAGATCAATTTTGGTATAAATGTTGGGAAATTTTTAAAAATTATAGATACCTCAAAAAACTACCTTAATTTGTGTGCCAACTTTAAAAATTATGAAAGTTTGCAAATGACCTTGAAATTCAAAAATTCTTTCTTCAATAGACTTAGTGGATTTTTTGAGCTTCAAGGTATGATATTTTTGGATTTGTCCAAGCATATCTCGGGGTCATTTCTAGCTTGACTAAATTTAACCCCACAAATCATTAGCTTATAGCCAAAAATGAATTATTTGTTATGCTAAATTTTTTAATTTTACCATTTTCATCAGTTTTAAGCCCTTCAAACTTTCATGACTAATGTTGCTATCTTGATCTCATGCAAGGGACCCGGCACCCAGAGCACACTTCTTAGACCTAGTGGCACTAATCACGGAGCATCGATGTATATGCCTTATAGTTTTCCCCTCTTAAGAAAATTTTATCCACAAAATTACCTAAAGTAAATAGTTGTGGATAGGGGGCTTTCATATGTTCTTCCAGCTACAAAGTAGCCTCTTCAGTATTATGATCTCTCCATAGCACCTTGACTAGTATTATGGTTTTATTTCTTAATTGTCTCACCTCATAATAAAAAATCTAGATTGGTTCCTCTTCATAGCTTAAATTGGGCTATACTTCATTATCCGATCTATGCCTCCTAAGCATTGTAACCTAGAAAATATCATGTATCTATTGTAGTTCAAGTGGTAATGCTAACCTATTAGCTAATGGTTTAACCCTTTCTATAATCTCATAGGGTCCGAAAAATCTGTAACTCAGCTTCCCTTTTTTTACCAAATCTTAATACTTTCTTCCACAAAGATACTTTTCAAAACACTCTCTCATAAAACTGCATATTCAATATCCCTTCATTTTCGGTCAACATATGATTTATGTCTATCAACTGTAGCTTTTAGTCTTCCTCTGACCACTTTCACTTTTTCCTCTACATCTCTGATCAGATCAATACCGAAAATTTTACTCTTCCCAACTTTACTCTGACACATAGGAGTTCTGCATCATCTACCAAACAAAGCTTCATAAGGTGCCATTCCCAAGCTTGACTAATAACTATTGTTCTAAGGATATTTTGCCAAAGATAAGTATTAATCCTAGCTATATTTAAACTCAATTGCACACCCTCATAGCATATCCTTGAGTACTTGTATCACCCTTTCTAACTATCCATCAATTTGAGGATGAGAAGCTATGCTACAGGCTAGTCTAGTGCCTAATGCTCCTTACAACTTCATCTAAAATCTTAAAGTAAAATGAGGATATCTATTAGAAATAATAGTCATTGGAACACTATGAAGTTTGAATATTTCATCCACGTACAACTTACCTAACTTTTCTAAAGAATAATCCATTTTAACCAGAATAAAGTAAGCTATCCTTGTCAATCTATCAATAATTGCTCATACAACATCACATTTACCCCTAGTCATAGGTAAACCCATCAGAAAATCTATGGTCACCTTCTCCTATTTCCATTCTAGTATTGATATAGGATGCAATAATCCAGAAGGAACCTAGTTTTTAGGATTCACCTGTTGACATGTAAGACACCTTGTAACTTATTTTATTATATATCTTTTCATACCAAGCCAACAACAATGAGACTTTAAGTCTAGAAACATTTTTCTGCTCCTAGGATGCATATAATATGGAGCTTCATATGCTTCACTCAGTATCTATAACCTTAGGTAATCTATATCGGGTACACACAACCTGTTTTTGGAATACTAACATCCATCTTTTGTCAATTTAAACACTATAGCCTTCCCTTCCTTAACTTTATTAATGATATGAACCAACTGCTCATTTTTCATCTGAGTCTATTTAATCTACTATTGAAAATTAGGTTTCAACTGTAACTCAGCAAAAATGGCATTCTCTAAAGTATACTATAGTTTGGTATTCTTGGCTTCTAGAGTTAATGTGAATTTTCTACTCAAGGCATCTGCCACCATATTCACTTTCCCTAGTTGATAGTCAATCAATCTATCATAATCTTTTATCAATTCTAACCACCTTTTATATCTCAAATTGAACTCTTTCTGAGTTAGGAGGTACTTCAGACTTTTATAATCTGTATAAATCCCACAATTTTCACTATAGAGATAGTCCTTCCATATTTTTAAAGCAAAAACAATAGCAACTAGCTCTAAGTCATGATTAGGATAGTTCCTCTCTTATGGCTTCAATTTTCTTGAAACATAAGCTACAATCTTTTCATCTTGCATCAACATAAAACCCCAAAAATTAAGTGCAATATCACTATACACTATAAAATCCTAATCCTATTTCAAGTTGAATCAAGATAGGGGCTTTTGTTAACATCTTCTTCAATGTCTTATAACTTTCTTGATGTTTATCATCTCAATCAAATTTTACATTCTTTCTAAATAATCTAGTCAAGTGAGTTGTAATAATAGAAAACCCTTTCACAAATCTCTTGTGTTGCCCTGCTAGTCCCAGGAAACTTTTGATTTCTGTCACATTCTTGGGTGCTTCTTATTATAACACTTCCTTCACTTTGTTGGGGTCAACTCTGATCTCCTCTAATGTAACTATATGCCCTAAAAAAGTAACTTCCTTAAGCTAAAACTCACATTTACTGAGTTTGGCATACAATTATTTCTCCCTTAGAGTCTATAACGCAAGCTTGAAATATTGTTCATGCTTTTCTTTATTTTTAGAATGCACTAGAATATCATCTATGAACATTGCCACAAACTGGTCCAGATAATGTTGAAAGACCTTATTCTTTAGGTTTATAAAAGTTACTAGCGCATTAATAAGCCCAATAGCATCACTAAGAATTGATAGTGCCTATATCTAGTCCTAAAAGCAATTTTAAGAATATCAACTTCCCTAATTCTTAACTTGTGATACTCAAATCTCATATCAATTTTTGAAAATACACCTGTACCTCTCAACTGATAAAAAAGATCATTAATTCTGGGCAATGGTATTTATTTTTCACAATTTTCCAATTCTGCTATTGTTAATCAATACATAATTGGAGCGATCCATCTTTCTTCTTTACAAACAACATTTGTGCTCCCCAAGGAGATTCACTGGGTTTGATAAAACCCTTGTCTAATATGTCTTATAGCTGAACTTTCAGTTCTTTTTATTTAGCATGTGTCATTCGATAAGGAGCAATAGATATTAGAGTTCTACTAGGATATACCACAATTTCAAAGTCATTTTCTCTCTAAGGTGGTAAACTATGCAACTCATTAGGAAAGATATCAAAAAATTTAGAAACAATAGTGATATGTTTAAGATTTGAGTTTGAAGTATTCTTGTCAATGGGATAAGCTTGTTAAGTTCACACCCCTTTTAAAGAAGTTTCCATGCTGTAACAGCAGAGATAAGATAATTCAAAAGACTTTGCTCTCTATCCATTGTCACTATCTAGTCATCTATAGCTTGGAGGGTCAATTTCTTATATCTATAATCAATGATAGCTTAATGCTTAGTAGAAAATTGATATCTTTGAATGACTAGAGGACACTACCTATATACCTTATTCACAGTTACACGTTGTCCTATAGGATTACTGACTCTGATATCTATGTCAACATGTTTAGGCTCCAACCCCCTATCATGTGCTTATGTTGTACAGACATATGAATGAGTAAAACTAGGGTCTATTAATGCCAAAATTGGAATATCAAATAAATAAAAAGTACTAGTTATGATATCTGGTGCTGTAGCCTCTTTTATGGCTCTCATAGTATATTATCTAGCTGGAGCATGAGCCTCAGACCTTGTACCCTAACTAGCACTAGGTTGCTCTCTTTTTTCTACCTCTGGTCCCCTATTCTAAGGTGCAACATTGGAAGCCTATGTCTGTGTACCCTTTAACTATCTCTAAGGACACTCTTTTGTAATGATCTTTATCACCATAGTGGAAACACTCTCCTCTTCCGGCTAGTTTACACTGCCCTTTGTTGTCTCTTCTGATATGTATTACAAGTTAGAGGTCCATTTCTATTATCCTCTATATTAAAAGTACTATTAGCCAAATGAAGCAATTGAGTT
>CANXYI010698215.1:0-10143 GCA_948208565.1 Hura crepitans
TAGGGTTAAGAATCTCTATCCAGAAGTGATAGAGTCCTTCTAAGATTGGCAGATAGAGTTTAGATAGGCATCCCATACCTTTGAAAGCTTTCACATCGACAAGTCTGTGTGGATTTATACGACTTAGTTTATGCAAACCTATATTGTATGTTTTCCCACTAGTCTATGGGCTTTGGGCTAGGTCTTGTGCTAGGTTAGTTTTAGTCCATGTAGACTTGGGCTTTAGCTTATCCATGCAGATCTTAGGCTTTAGGCTCAACTGGTCTAGGCTGGCTATAGTGTGAACCTCAGAGCATCAAGTTTAGGTAGACATATGCCATTTTAGTCCATACGGACTTGGTTTCCAAGTTGCTTACCTTATTATTTGAGCTTGTCTTTGGTTATCATCATAGGCCAAGAAGTGAGACATTTACATCTATCACCATATTCTTACTCGTAAAGCCATATTATACCTCACATATACCTAAACATTAATCACACCATCACATACTCACACTCACTCCATTTGGCCATGTACAAGATCCCAAGTTAACCATTGTTTTGTCATCCTTTTCTCATTCAGTTCACTACATTATCACTCACATAAGCTAGTATGTGCATTCATTCTGCATTTAACATACATACATGCACAACATACATGAATTCCATATTAGTACACATACCTAAATTTCTTGAATTTAAACAATTAGATGCACAATTCATTAAACACACTTACAAAGACGTCATTGAAGGTCCTGAGTTTAATTTTGCATCTTTTGCTCACCTTAGTTCTTGTTCTATCTTAAATTCTCTAAAAAAAATACTTGAGGTTCGATTCAAGACCCGGTTTAATTTAGGGGTTCAAAACCCTAAATTTTTAAGGCTCCATTTCCCCTATTAAAATCACCTTATTTCAAAAAACTAATGCTAGAATTAAGTTTTAGATATCGCAAAGATCAATTTCCATATAAAAATCAAAGGATTTCATGGTGTTTTGGGTGAGAAATAAAGAAAAGAAGAGAGGAGAGATAGACGATAGGAGGTGGTGTCGACTTTTTGGGATTTTTAGGCAAAAGATGAGCCTATCTTCTTATCACGCACATGCACACACCTAATGTTACTTATATTATAATGATGAATGGTCTCGATTATGCCATATGGCAACCAAATGGCCTCGATTAATCCTATATACATTTTGAACTTCAAAGTTGTAAAATAAATAGTAAAGGTCTCTAAAAAACATATTTCTAGTGCCAAAAATTAAAAAATTCCTTAATTAAGGACCTCTAAAAACTCGAGGCCAAAATCCATTGGGAACTAGATTAACTATTCACTTATGTAATTAAGAAATTCTAATTAAGTATCAATCACTATTAGAAAATTCCAATTCTTTCACCATTGAATCATTTTGAGTTTTTGACCTTTAGGGTATGCTATTTTTAGGTCAGTCCGGACACATCTCAGCCATTTCTTGACATGATGTGAACTAAAGTCACTATTCACTAGATATCAACATGAAATTATTTATTGGTTCAATGGCTAATGCTAATTACTATGTTTTCATCATTATTTTGCCCATCAATGTTTTATGACTAGTACTCCCCTTTAGTCACAATAGTGTGACCCAGCTACTCGAAAACACTATTCACACACTTGGGAAGCACTATTCACAAAATTGGGGTTTTTGGTTATTACAATACCCCCTCTTCCCACACGAAATTTTCTAACTTTCCTAAGCCTTAAATTTCTTCCATCAAATAGCCATAAACACAAAGAAATAAAGTGATAATTGATAGTTCATCCAAATCGCCATGTTAAAGCCTTTAAAGGAATATTGAGAAAAGATAAAATTTAGAGGGAAAAGGGGTTAGAAAGGAGTGGTCCAAAGCTCATTTGCAAGTAAGTGTATCATTCCTAAACCTTGTTGTTTTTATAAGTTAATTGAAGTATGTTAGTAAGCAATTGGTTATATAGTTGAAGAATTATGTGAGTGATGTTATTTTTAAGGAATTCCTTATAAGGAACTATTTATTAAGTTGGAGTGGCTAAAGGACATGATGGTGAAAAGATGAAATTAAAGTGAAGAAGAAAAAGAATTGATGGATTAGAGCTCAATTAGGTAAGTGTATTCTTATACTATGGAATTTGTATATTTATATGTATGGAAAATTAGTGATGTTGGATTATAAGTTAGTACATGGAATTAATGAGTTGTATACTTAAATTTAAATTAAACTATTATCACCTTGGTTCCATATTTTATCTTAACATTAAGTTATCACATTAGACATGCATATTATTACCACTACATGCTCCCAAGCACAAACATTGTAACACCCGATAATTAAGGTCTTATGAACAGTACCTTCTGGGCCCGAGTGATGATACCTGCAGTGCAAGTCATCATTATGAGTTTAATGACTAGTGTATTGGTTATAAAACTTTGATGAGCCTAAAAATAGGGAAAACAAATGAAATAAAAAATTAGTAGAACCAATAAATCATTTTAGGTCAAGAACTAGTGGAAGAGGAGATAAAATGAGGTCAACCTGAGATAACCCCGAGATATGCCCGGATGGTCTCAAAAATACCATACCCTGAACCTCAAAAATTCCACTGAGTATGATGGAGGATAATTTATAATTTTCTAAGGCCAATAGATATTTTTTTATGAATATTTTATTCTAGTGGGTGAATAATGCCAAAAAGTCAACTATTGAATTTTGATTTGAAATTTTATGTGGGCCCTCGTTACACTAATCGAGGATTTTTAAAACTAAAATGAGAATTTTCTAAGGCCCAAGGAATTTTTTGTGAATTTTCGAAGCAAAAATGGACATAAAATGCATTTAAGTCATTTGGTGGCCATTTGGCCCAATCCAAAGCATCCAACCCATCTATCTTAAATAGTTACACATGTGTACACACCTCACATGTCCAAAAGTCTCCTTCAACCTCAAGAAACACCATAAACTGATGCCAAACTCCATTAAAACCCCACTATTTCCATCTTTTTCTATCTCTTCTCTCCTCTAAATTTCATTAAAAATATAGAAAATTAAAATCTCCATCATCTATAGGCACTAATTCCACCAAGAACTTGAAGAAAGCAGATCAAAATTAGGAGATTCACCACTTGGGTGAATAGTGACAAAAGTGAGTGTAAGCCCTCCAATTCCATTTTTTATTTTTGATATAGGTAGCTTAGGTAATTCTAAGAATCACTATAATTTTTGAATTTAAATTAGAGCTCTAGATATTTTTTGAGAATTTTTCTTAGTCCAAATTAGTGTATGTTTAGGGGTACCAAGTTCAAGTGAGAGAAATCAAGGAGACAAGGTCAAGAATGGTGAAGAAAGAGGTGTACACACACCCTAGGTATGTGGAATAAACTCAAACTTACTATTTCTATGTGTATGTTGAGTTTTATATGTGTGACATTGTATGAAATTGTGTAATGTTGGGTTTATGCATGACAATTTGGTATAATTAGAGTATAGTTGTGTTTTTGGCATGGAATTAATAAGAATTGCATGTTGATTTAGGGTGGAAAGCATGTGTAAGTGTGTGAGTGTATTATGGCCAAATGGTGGGAAATATTATGCATGGTATGTGTGATCATGTGGTTGAGACATTAAGTGTGAAATTGGTATGTAAAGGAAGTGTAGGAATTACAAGGAAAATAGCATAAAAATGGTCCTTTATATGGTATGAAATCTCAACATAATTAGATGGAAAAATATGACTAAAAAAAGGTGTAATAAGGTACCCTCTATTAGGGTTTTGGTATAAGTATAATGGTGTAAAGAAATAATGAAAATGGGAGTTGAAAAGCACTAGAAATGAAAGGCATAAAATACCAAAAAAACCAAATGAATAGTGTCAATTGCGAAAACTAACCAAATGAATAGTAACTTTGTGACCGTGGGCAAAGTTACGGTGACTTGTGTAATTTTGTCGTAAAATGAAACGCAATGGTAAAATTAGATTTGAGGATGTAACATATTAATAATTACATTCTAAAATAGTCATTGGCCCATCAGTTAGACACCCACTGAATGGGTTGATCGGTCAACTAAGAGAGTAGCAGTTGCTAGGCAGTTGGTTCTTTAGGGGCCCACTGTTGTGTGTTGATTGTGGTAGGTGCAGTCACTGAGGTTCTATGATGAACCTTGCATTATTTTGTATTTGTTTATGGATATTGGGAGTGGTCTATGGATGGTCCTTGCTATCCACCCTTGATGATGCTGATATGATTTGTAAGTATTAAGAGTTGTCGATGGACAGGTCCCTGCTATTTGCTAGTTCGATATTAAGAGTGGTCTATGGGCAGGTCCCTGCTATCGGGCGAGGTAGGTGCAGCTACCTAGGTCCTAAAAGTGGGCCACTGCATATGATAGTCCCACTATCCAGTGTCTTAAAGCATTGTCTATCTAGTATGGGCCTGTAATGTAGTAAATTAACTTGAATAAAAGATAAGTAATCTAAATCTAATAAGTGAATGGACTTAGAGGTGTTAGGGTCACTTGTCATGTATGGAATATGACATGTTGCATGTGTGCATGTTTGGACATAATATGTTTGATTTATTCCACCATTGAGTTTCATACTCAGCGTGTTGGGGTTCAGATGCATAGGCTGTAGACAAAGTGATGGTCAGCACTAGACATCGCCATCAGTGTAGCTATCGTAGAGTCTTTTGGTATCTTTTTTGTATTTCCTTTAAGTTTTGAATAGAGGCACTCATGTATATAGATATCGTGGGTTATGGGATGCTTGTACAAATGAACTTGATAGACTGAATGCATGTACAGTTTGTCTATTAATGAAGGCTATGAATGTTAAGTTACAATATACCCAGAGAAGTGCCATATTGGCAGAGTTACAAGTATGGCTAAACTTCAGACACCAAATCAAGGAGACTCAAATGAAAGATGAGCAGATGATTTAAATAATTAGTAAAGTTAAAGAGGGGAAGGCTATAGGATTTGAGTTGTTAGAGGATGTGTATTTATACTATCAAAACAAGTTGTGTGTACCTAGTATATATGACTTGAGAGTACAAATACTCAGGGAAGCACATAAGGCTCCTTATTCCATACATCCAGGGAGCACAAAGATGTATCAAGGATTGAAACCCCTATATTAGTGGCCTGGTATAAAGACAGATGTGACAAAATTTGTTGCTAGATGTCTGACATGCTAACAAGTGAAGGTTAAACACCAGGTTTCTTCCAGGTTGCTACATCCTATAGCAATATTGGAATGGAAATAGGAGAGAGTGACTATGGATTTTGTGGTAAGATTGCCCTTGACCAGAAGCAAGTGTAATGCTTATGGACAATAGTAGACAAATTGATTAAGACAGCACACTTCATTCTTGTCAGAATGGATTACTCATTAGAGAAGTTGGCTAGACTATATATGGATCAGATAGTCGGACTGCATGGTATGCCAATGACTATCATTTCTGATAGAGCTCCCTATTTTACTTCCAGATTTTGGAAGAATCTATAGGAGGCCTTGGGCACTAGATTGGCTTATAGCACATCATTTCATCCTCAAATTGATAAGTAGTCAAAGAGGGTGATACAAATATTAAAGGACATACTGCAAGGATGTGCCATTGAGTTTAAGGGTAGCTAGGATCAGTATTTGTCTTTGATAGAGTTTGCTTATAAAAATAGCTACCAATCTAGTCTGGGAATGGCACTATTGAGGCACTTCATGGAAGATAATGCAAAACCCCCTTATGCTGGAGTGAAGTGGGAGAAAGGAAGATTGTTGGTGTAGAACTGATTAAAGATGCTAAAGAGAAGGTCAAAATAGTGAGAGAAAGGCTAAAGGCAATAGTGGATAGACAAAAATCCTATGCTGACCTGAAGAGGAAAGACATCGAGTATGTTGTAGGGGATAAGGTGTTCTTGAAGGTTTCTCTTTAGAAGAAAATCTTGAGATTTGGGAAAAAGGGGAAACTGAGTCCCAGATTTATCAGGCCATATGAGATTACAGAAAGAGTTAGGCCTTTGGCATATAGGCTGGCACTACCTTTTGAGTTACAACAGATCCATGATGTCTTCCATGTTTCCATGCTCAGAAGGTATAGATCGGATCCCTTACATGTGATTCTAATGTTAGAGATTGAAGTGCAGCCTGACCTAAGCTATAAAGAAGAACCAATTCAGATTTCAACCTGAGAGGTGAAACAATTGCAAAATAAATCCATACCACCAATTAAGGTGTTATAGAGGCATCAAAACACAAAAGAGGCTACTTGGGAGCCGGTGGAGCTAATGAAAGCCCAATATCCTCAGCTATTCTCTTAAGGTAATTTTGAGGATGAAATTTAAATTAAGAGGGGAAGAACTGTAACACTTGTCATCTGGAGCTCTATGAACAGTACCATAGGGCCCGAGACGTGGGCCGGGGTTGCCGAGTTGCTTGTATATGGATCGAGGTAGTGGCACTAGTCATAAAACTTCGAAGGGCTCTAAAATGGTGACAAAGGCAAAAAAAAATTTAGCAGAACCAATAATTCAAATTAAGCAGCAAGGAATATTTCTATGCAATAAAAAAATTTTAGGCCAGGATTGACATGGGAGGTGCCCAGATGGACCCAAAAATATTAGACCCTGAAGCTCAAAAATTCCACTAAGTCCATCAATGAAAGAATTTTTGAAATCAGAGGTCGTTTGCAAATTCTCAAAATTTTTAGGGTTGGCATGCAAATCGAGGCAATTCAAAAATTGTCCCATCAATAGAATCTAGCAAAAAAATTTATAGGGCAGCTAGAGGGAATTAAAATAGGAATTTTAAAACAAACGATGTAATTTTCTAAGGTTCGAGCTAATTTTAATGTAATTTTGAAGTTTCCTAAAAAATTATGATAATTCGGGAGTGTTCGAGACCACTTATAACATGGTAAGGTGGGCCCCACACCATTCCAAATGGCCATACAGGTTGCCAAATGACATTTGGCCAAAGACAAGTGGAATTCCACTTGTTTGAGCTAAAGCCATTTTCCTTCCATTCCAACCTACTGCCGATGCCACAACTCCACCAAAATGCACACAACTTTCTGCTCTGACCACCATTTGAGCTAATTTTAATTTCTAAAAATTCTCTGTATGTCAGTCATCACTGGGAACAAAAATCACGTCAAAAGCAATAGCCAATTGTGAGATAAAATTCAAGGAAGGAGATAGACTCTAGACTATCCAGAATAGGGAGAGCAAGGCATTGGTGGCCATTGGAGGCTAAATTAGAGCTCACGAAAAGGAGAGAAGACTACCATGGTAGGCTATCCAGTGGGTGCACTTGAGGAATTTTCACCTTTTCTTCTAAGGTATGTGGACTTCAGCCTTTTTCTCATGATTTTGAGTATGTGCAGTAGTTCATCTTTATTTAGAGGGGCTAGAAATTCACAATTGAAAGTGATTGCATCCTTGAAAATGCTAATTTCCTTAAGTTTTTACTGGAATTCAGCTCGTTATTATGAGTAAGTGTGTGGTCTCCTTCATTTACTTACTAGAATTGGGGCTGTTCATGGTGAGTTACTTGAAACTCTTATTGCTTATGTTGAATTAGGATAGTAATTGGCATGTTAAGTGTGACTAAAGGGTGAATTTGGGCAAAGAAATGCTATGGAATGTGAATTTTATGTGTTTACCCGTGAGCTATTTAATGCAAGTTGACTAAATTTTGGGTTTGTGCCTTGGTGAATTAGGTTGATTTGAGGTATGGTTGTATGTAATTAGGTTTATGGCATGTAAAGATAAGTAATTAAGTGTAAAGAATAGAAATTTGGCTTATCCCTTGCAAGTACCCGAGACAATTGGCATTGTTTGTTAGTTAGTGTTTTAAATTCACTAATGGTACTAAGTATGTTATTGTGGATTGCTATTATGTTGAATGTGGTTAAGGAATTAGTCAAATATAAAAGGTAGAATTACACTGATTTACACATGAATTTAGGCTTTGAGAGAGTAGAGGAACATTGAGTTAACTTAATAAGTCAAGGTTGAAGTAATAATATGAAGGTAAATTTTAAGTATGCCTTTGGAAGGCTAGTAATAGATCCTATAAATAGCCATGGAATTAGCCCAATTCAGAGGCTCGAATGCCCATAAATTGGACATGGATTTGGCCCCGTAGAGTTGGCCGTATGTCTAGGAAAAAAATCTTGAAAGAACCTTAAAAACTAAGTTAGATTTGGACTTCAAATAGTCCCAAAAGTTTAGCTTTAAAGATGGTTGAAATGACTTATAATTGTCCAATTAACCTCTACCAAACCAAAAATGTCACTGGATAGGAAAAATTGTTCTCATTAAGTAAAAGTGCCATAAAAATTCATGATATAAGATAGTTTAACTTATAACTAGAAACCTAAAAATTTTCTAAGATTTTTACCCCGTAGAGCCAAAAAGTGGTTGTACCAATCCGAGCAAAAATTTAAAGTATTTCATAAAAATTCTAATTGTCTATTTTTGGAATCTAAATATTATAAAAATGGTTTTGCTTAATAAATTACATTAAAAAGAAGTAATTTGGCCCATTAGTTAGACACTCACTGGATGGGTTGACTAGTCAACTTAAGGTTTTATAGCTGCGAGTTTCTCTAGTGACTGGAGAGATCTACGGACTGATCTCTATTATGTCACCCAGTCTTTAGGAGTATTTATTAGTGGCTAGAGAGGTCTACGAACTAATCTCTATTATGTCACCTAGTCATGCATGATTGATTATGGTTGGGGAGGCCCATAGGCTAATCTTCATTATGTCACACTGTATTTTATTATATCTAGAGAGGCTATGGCTAATCTCAATTATTGCACATAGGCTGGTGCAACGGCATAGGTCCAGAATGGGGACCACTGCACTAGATATTTCCCTCTAGATCTAGTGTCTAAAAGTGTCATATCTCTAGTCAGGCCAATGAAATAAATTAATTAATAAGCAAATTAAGCATTGAAAATGAAGATTTATGATTAAATTAAAGGATCTCCTTAGCAAATAATAAGAGGATAAAATGAATGGCAATTTGGTAATTTTTTCGCATATAAGTGAATGATTAAATTTTCTAAAAGGCATGCTCATTTATAATGGTAAAACTTGATTCAAAATTATTTATTTAACTTGAAAACATATATTTTAGCATTAAAATATCTTAAGGGCATATTAGTCAGTTTGCCTCTTAATGAATAATTAAGGCATTTAATTAAGTAATTTTTACCTTAAATGGTATAGGAAAGCTAATAACAGCATATCATGATTAAACTACTTAAGTTCACCACTGAGTATCTCGTATACTCAGCATACCTATTTTGGTGCGTAGGTATACAACAGTAGGAACCTGCGAAGTAGAACACGAGGACAATAGTTCAGAGGACTCCAAAGAAGGTTAATGTAATTATTACACAGTTTATCATCCATGTACATAGGTAGAGGTAAAGCAATACTTATATCTAAATTGTGGACATGTAAGGTAAGGTAAGTTAACTACTTATTTCCTATGATTGTATTTATAGTATTAATATGCTTTTTTGTGTGGTGTATTTATTTTTGTATATATATATATATATATATATATATATATATATATATATATATATATATATAACTTGTGATGAATGATCCGAGCCTGAGGCTCTATATATATATATATATATGTGTGTGTGTGTGTGTGTGTGTGTGTGTGTGTGTGTGTATTTCTGACATATCTATGGCCTGAGGCCTACATATGTTGTGTGCTTAGGCTAATGTTAGGATCAAAAATGGGGGACCAGATGGGTTTACGTGAAGTGGATTGGTTTTAGAAGTGTTAAACAAGTCTGATAAAATTTTTGAATAGGACTTGGATAGCCTTTATGCTATCAAAATTTCTAATACTTGAAAATGACCCGTAATCACCTAAGCTGGCATCTTGGTATAACTAAAGCATGACAAGCTATAAACCCCAAGTAAGGTGATCTGGTAAATAAATGGGATAAATGACTTAACTAAGATAGGTTCAGGACATAAGGTATATGTATTAGCCAGAAGCAAGTGCACCACCTATAGGGTCTCCGAGGGGATCTAGTAGAGGGTGTTACATATACCTTGTTAGCTAGTAAGCTATATATGAATGTTTTGCTAGCAACATTGAAATACTCTCTTCTGAATTTG
>CANXYI010698291.1:0-11392 GCA_948208565.1 Hura crepitans
TATACTTAATTCGATTATTTTTTTAAAATAATTCGATTTATACAATTAAATTGATTTTTAAATCGAACTAATTGAATACTCAGCAATATGCGTGTTATTTTTTTAGAATAATTCGATTTATACAATTAAATTGATTTTTAAATCGAACTAATTGAATACTCAGTAATATGTGTGTCTGTGTTGTAAAAAAGAATTTGAATTATTTTCAATTTCTTGTCAACTCTACCCCCCACACACATATATATATATTTAACTTGTATCATTTATCTTTACTAAAATAAAAATTATGTATAAAAATTTTTATAATTTCATTAAATTTAATATTTTTGTAGTTATGATCAATATTTATATTTATATATTTTTAAGGATATTAATTATTAATGTAACTGAACCATGCTTGAATCGCATACTAAAAAATATATTTACAAATTTTAATACAAATTAATCACCTGTTTCAAGATTTCATTAAAAAGAAAAAAAAACAATTTTGTGTTATCTTCTTTTTTAGGCAAATTTCGTTTTATTTTTTCTAAATTGCTAAAACAATTTTTTTATTAACATTATTTTATAAGCTTTATTTAAATTAACAAGTCAGTGTTTAAAGACAGCATCAATAAATATATTTGGCACATATTAAATTGAATCTATATTTATTTAATAAAATAATATATTTTGTTTTAATTTATTTTAAAACTTAGTATAGCTTTTGTTTATATTTCAATTTAAACACGGTTACAAACAATGTTTCAAAAATCAAATAGAAGGTTGAACCGAAGTGCTAATTGGTCATATTTCAATCGAATTTTGAAATTTTATTAAAAAATAATTATTTATAAAAAATTAAAAATATAGTATGGACAAAATTATATAATAAAAATTAAAAAAAATTCAAAAACCTATAGATCATCAAATATTAACTCAAAAACATTAATTTCAGGCCATTCATTATCCATAACTAATACTAAATATAATCTTTTATTAATTAAAATAATATTTATATTTTATATATTATTTTTATATTTATTTCATTAGATTAAATATAGAACTTTTCTAAAGATACTAGTTAAAAGATTAACATTCAATTATATTAAAACTCAAATTTTAATATTTATTAGTCCACATTTGTATAATATACATATTAAAAAATTGCAAGTATCAATATGATAAGAAAGTAATATTTAATATCACAATAAGTTTTGGTATGTGTCCGTACTTTTTTTATTTATTAATATGTGCTTAAATATTAAACTTTAACCCAATAAAATTTAATAGTATGAATTAATAAAAAAATTGATATTAAAATACATCAAGTAGTTTTATAACATAAATATTTATTTTTAGCAATTTACTAAAAATTATTCAAACTAAACTAAGGAAATAAATAAATCAATAATTTCTATTATATTTGATATATTTTATTTATGATTTTTAATTAAATAAATTTATTCAAATAATCATGTTTAAAATACTCTAGTTATCTATTAATTAAAATATAACATATTGTACTTTTAAATTAATACTTAATTAATTGAATATATTTTATCATTAATGTTCTTAAATTGCTTTTAAATCATAAAAATAACAAAATATCATTAACAAAGCATGGTAAAAGAAATAATATAAGTTTCAAATAATATAACCCAAAAATAGTAAAAAAAGAAAAAGAAAAAATTGTGAAATTTTGGTTCAAGCCAGTTTTATTTGTTTTCAGTTCAACCAGATTTTCAATTTAAACCATTTCAATTCTGATTTTTTATTAGACTAGTTTTATTGATTGAACTGGAATAAATTAGTTACTTGTTTGCGGTTGAACCAGTCTGGCTAGTCCTATTTTAATAACATGGTTACAAATCATTATATTCTTGATAATTTATGCTATGAAATTCTCATGAGAATATCCATGGAATATCAATTTTTGGAGTGAAATATTAGTTAATTTTTTTTTCTAACAAAAAATATATAGATCTTAAATTAATAAAAAAAGAGAGAAGAGCTTAATTTTATTCTATAAATTATCTTATATTTTAAATGTAAATTTATTTTTCTTTCTAACAAAAAATATATAGGTCTTAAATGAATAATTTAAAAAAAAAAAAAAAGAGAAGGGCTTAATTTTATTCTATAAATTATATTATATTAAAATATAATATAATATTAAAATATAATCATTTTTCATCATTTTTTTAGAAAAAAGTAACTGTCGGTGAAAATTCACCGGATATAGGATCATCGCAAGAGGTTTTTTTTTTTTTTCTTTCTGACATTGCTTTTGTGCAACTATTGTCATAACTTGATGTGAGGGTTGTTGATCTCCTCTGTTGATGCTTACCTTAACAAGAATCCATAATTTATTAGTTATTCCGAGTCGTCGGATAAACAATTTTGAGAAGTTGATGATTTTGGGGATTTTTAGCAAATTGGGCCCTTGGATTGTGGGTTTAAGAATGGGTTAAAACTATTTATTGGTTTAAAAGAATTTCGTGCTAACTCTGCCGGTTTGGGCTGCAGATTTAGAAATCGTAGCTCAGGTTTGTAGGATCAGATAAATTTTTTTTAATCTGTCATATAGAGGCATTATTATTAAATCAAATCAGTTTGATCAAGAACCGAAAGTTAATCTGATTCAGTTCAGAGGTAAAACTGGATCTGCAAAAAAAGGGGTTGGGACGGTTTGAACCGAAAAAAACCTGATTGAACTAGAAACCAAAATCGGGCTGAACGGAAAATTTCATAAAATAATTATTCAACAAAATTTTCAAATAATTACAGCACAAGTTTTTCTAAAAAATAAAAATATCCAATCAATTTTTCAACAAATAAAATTATATATGACAATTAAAAATAAAAATTTAGTTCCTAATTTGAAAAATGCTAAATATATTCTCTATATATTTTTTTTCATTATAAGGAAAAAAGAATATTTAAATTTCAAATGGCTAATTAATTAATAATTCAAGAAATTATATTTATGACTTTATTAAACTAATTAAACATACTTAAATAATTAAGCTAAGAAAAAAAATTTAAAAGAAAAAATTATAGAAGGGTTAAAATTGGAGATTTGATCATTAGGTATATTTTTTTTTGTTTAAAGTTTAGGGACTAATATATTAACATTCATCTTTATATTTTTCATATACAAATAAAATTTTAATTCTTAAAAATAAAAAAATGAAAAATAAAGTTCAGGTCTGGTGCAGTTATTTCGGGTTTTCCCAAAGAAATCCGAATTGACCCAAATACCTGAAATCTCAAAATTTTTTAACCCGACCCGACTTGAATTAACAAAAAAATCCGAAAATTTGATTCGGTTCAGTTCAAATTGTTCGGATCAGTTCAGATTTTGTACACCCCTACATAATATTATTAGAACAACTAAAATATAATTAATTGAATAAATTTTATTATTAATATTCTCAAATTGCTTTTAAATTATAAAAATAACTTAAAAATACAAAAAAATTATAAGTCTAAAATAATGTAAACAAAAAATGTAAAAAAAAACTAAAATTGTGAAATTTCTGGTTCAACCAAGTTTTTTTTATTTAAACTGGTTCAATCCAGTTTTATCTCTGAATCGGATCGAATCAACTTTTAATTCCTAATTGAACCGGTCCGGTTTAATAACAATGCCCCTACGTGACATATTAAAAAAAAAAAAAATCCCGCAAGCCTAAGCTGTGGTTTTTGAACCCGTAGCCCAAGCCTGCGGCTCCGGCCTCTAGACCCCCAAACTCCTAATTTCTTTTCCACCAACCCGAAACTCCCAATTTGGTCCCCCCATTTTAACAAAAACCCCATGATTTTGTGTAATTTATTTGATTCAAATACATCCAATATCGGATTTAGTATGAAGAAATGAGGATCAAATCTAAATGAATAGAGGTTGAAAAAAATTCTAGGGTCAAATTGAAAAATATAAAATTTTTATGAGTTAATTTGTAAAATGACATTAAGATTTGATGATATTGAAAAATATAAAATCACATTGTTAAGGTTTTTTTAAAAAAAAAAATTGAAATATAGAGTGATATTAGATTTCTATGCCAGTGATTGTTCCTTTTTTTTTTTTTTCCAGAAATTGATATCGTATGATGTATTAATTTATTCTATTTTCTGAAGTTTCTGGGATATTAAAAATTTAATATTTGGTAATCAATTTGAGGAATCAAAAGAATGAACTATGTCAACAAATTCAAACTGTACAACACTAAAATCAATTTCTTGTTTAGCTACAACAGCACATGTTGATGATGAGCCTCTCCCCCAAAAACTTCCAAACGAGAACTCTCCCTTTTGGGATAATTCTTCAAGCATACTCTCAACTTGTTGCATACATTTTCCACAGCCATGAAACTCCTCTACCCGGATCGATATAGACCCTTCAATGAATTCTCCAAGCTCATAATCACCTCTACCTTTCAATGATCCCATTCCCTCGTTTGCTTTCTTTCTACATGCATGTTGAAGTCTTTTCTTGGCAAATTCTTTAGTCTTCCGGGCGAGTTTGCAAGGAAGCTTAAGCAAAATGAAGATGAGAATTTGCAGGATTAAGCATTGGCAGCAGCAGGATATGACCACGCAGTCAGCGGCGACCATGTTCCAATCTTCCATGGCTGTGAAGGATGAAGAATAGAAGAAGGGTTATGGTGGTATAAGAAAATGATTGCAACTGGTAAGGAATAAATTCCTTGTCCTCATAGGAGGTCATTAGGAAAGGGTAAAGCAAACCTAATGATATGTGGCGGATGCCAAAAAAGGGTGGCAATTAGTGATGGATTGAAAGATTTGCAAATATCGAATTGGCCTGAAAAACGTAGCAGTAGCTTTCAGTTAGGATCATTGAAGATGAGAGAACATTGGAAGTCAAGGAATCATGGGTTGCCCTTTTCTTGTTTCTTCATTTCTACTCTTTATGGGAATCAAGAGGTTACCTGGATGACTTCAGCCTTGCCGTGAGTGTTTTGCTTTTGTTCCTTTTCTTTTTATTTATTTATTTATTTTCTAAAAATAAGGCACCAGCTTTTTATATTGCTTTTTGTTCATCAGAAAGAGAGGTTTCATGTGAAGTTAGATGGGAGAATCAAAACAAATAATAAAAAAAAAAGAAATTAATCACCTTGATGCTCAAAGAAGAAATAGAAAGAAAAAAAAAAAGAATCAGTTTTATTAACATAATGGTGTGATCAAAATTTGAGATGTGCTAGTAGTTACAAGAGGAAAAACAAAAATCTTGGAATCTATTATATGCAAATGCTAAAACAAACTAGAACAAGGTTCTGAAGATCCAGTCCCCATGCTAGATGCTTTCACTTTCAGATGTACACAGCAGGAGCATCTGACGATGAGGCCCTCTCCGACTAGAGCAGCTTGAGGTTGCAGGGGGCTCTCCATAACAAACTCCGCAGACCCTGCTTTTAATAGACATATATTCATTTTTTTTCCCTACTGATATTCACCGTGGCTTTTTCTGCTATCCGAGCTACCTTGGCTAAAAAAATCTGAACTGTAATTTTGACTGCCAAATGCCATCCTCCGAAACAATCTTATTTCCGCAGATTGTTGTGCCGAGTTGTAAACCTCACTTTCCCCGACTCTCATTCCGTTGCTAAGGTCTCCAGTAGCTAAACTATCGAAAGCTCTGACAACCTGAGATTCGCAGGCAATATCAGAAATATGCCCGGAAAATACAATCCCTTCATCCAGATATTCTACTTATATATTAAAGCAATAATTTTCGGGCAGCTGTGTTTTCAGACTATAATTACCTGTCCCATCCGTGGCCTCTTGGCAGCAGAATGCCGTACACATGCTGCAGCAGCCTCTATCATTCTAAACATTTCACTTTCAACATAGTTCTTTTCTAGCCTAGGATCTACCAAACCGTCAAATTCCTCGTTGGCTAGCGAATGACCAAGCAAAGGACGAGCCTGAACAGAGAAGGGCATCATTTGGTGAAAAACTAAATATCAGTTTAGTGATATGATTTACTTATAGAAAGGCATTCCATGATCTCATCCCATGCAATAATGTTTATCACCTCGCATTGTTGTTTCCATGCCCATTTCAAATGTGTATGCACACACCTGGCCAGTAATTTCACATGTACTTTGCCTAAGGCTCAAAACCACACCCTGGACTTTAAGTGGATTTCTTACTTATCATGAAACGATACATACTCTTCGAATTAAATGATAACCAAAAAAATAGTTACATATCTAAAAAGCAGAACTGCACAGCTCTCCAATGCTCGCAAAATTTTCGGCCATCCATAGAAAGAACTGTAAAACTTGTCAACGTAAAAAGTCCAAGTTAAACAAAGTGCTTTCTTTAAATCTTTATCAACTGTTTTTGGAATATAAACCATCATACGTGTAAGAGGGAACTACAGATTTCTCCAGCATTTGGGATTTTCCAGCCCTTAAGGAATTCCATCAATATCCACATATGGAAATTGGAAGATGTGGTAACAAAAGCAGATCATACTATATTCATCACTTCTGCAACTAAAGATTCTAAAAGAAGAGGTGAAATGCATCAACAGGAAAATTTTCATTCTAAACAAAATTGAAATATTAAGGAACAGGACAAGAAACAAACAGATGAAATTCGTATCCTTTAAACTAAATCCGGTATTACCTTACTACAATTTTGTCCAAAAAGATCTTTCCGAGGTTAATCATTTATGCATAGCAAAGTTAAGGACGTGCAGTTTAGCAAATTGACATTAGCCCTTTTAAGGAATAGGACAGTTGTAAGAAGCAGATAGAACATATGTACCCATTCAACAAGACTCTCATCTCCCAAGGGCTGAGATGCATCAACAGGCTTCCGTCCAGTTATTAGCTCCAAAAGTACAACTCCGTAGGAGAATACATCAGATTTCTCAGTTAATTTGCCACTCGATGCATATTCAGGGGCCAAGTATCTGTATAACCAATCAAATGCTTAGATGTGTATGGGCATGTCATATTTTTTATGCTTGCTTGCACCCAAAAGCAAATAAATAAATAGGCGGAAAAGAAAGCAGTTTCGGGAGGATCTGCAATAATGGGCATTTAAACAAAGAAGGATCTGAGATAATAGACATCTAAACAAATAATAGATACAATGCTTACCCAAAGGTCCCCATGACACGCGTTGTCACATGTGTATTTGCATCAAGAGCTAACTTGGCAAGCCCGAAATCTGAAACCTACAGAGAAAAAAAAAATATCTAGAGAAAGTTAAATCATAATCTGGACAAATAATATATAAATCTAAGAGGGCAACCGTGCATACCTTTGCTTCAAAGTTGTTATCTAGAAGAATGTTTGATGACTTAATATCCCTATGAATAATTCGAGGATGACCTATATGCAACAATTAAGACTTCAATAACATCTTTCTAGACAAGCATGTATAGAAAATGTGAAATTAGATGTACCCAGCTACTAAAATATAGAAATGAAATGCTTACAGTCTTCATGGAGATAAGCTATTCCACGAGCTGCACCAGCAGCGATCTTAACTCTTGCTGCCCAGTCCAGAACTGGCCTATCTTCCCCTATGGCATGCAGAATTAATATGCACAATTACAAAACAAATTTTGTGAATTTATTCTTCAAATCTCAGTTACAAGTTGTGACTTTACCATGAAGATGAAAATGAAGGGTATTGTTAGGGACATAGTCATACACAAGCAATCTTCGGTTCTCTGAGATGCAGTAGCCCACAAGTGAAACCAAGTGACGATGATGTATTCGACTAATAATCTCAACTTCAGCTTTGAATTCTCGCTCACCCTGCCCTCCGCCAACCTTGAGCTGTTTTACTGCCACCAACCGTCCATCACGTAGGCAACCATTATAAAAAGAACCAAAACCACCCACCCCCAAAAGATTTTGGGTAGAAAATACAATTTTAGCCTTGACCAGATCTTCAAATGTAAAAAATGACCTTGAATTACCTAATCCGCCAGGGTCACTTGGGGAATACACGTAATCAGTACTAGAACTACTTCCTATCAGGGGCGTTGTAGATTGCATCTTTGTGAAGTTTGAATCTGTACACAAATTAAAGCACCTTCAAATTCCTTATCAACAATATCTTTAAATGCAAATAGGCCAGAGAACATAGATAAAGTACCAACTTGCTGAATTTGTCAACAAGCTGAAAGCCATGTTCTATTTTTATCATAAGAACTAAATATTCATATACATATATACATATATGGCGTGTGTGTGTGCATGTTTAGATTTATTTATCTAAGGACCTTTCTGGTTCAGCAGTTAGGGGCTAGCATTTGTGATTGAAGGTCCACAGCTAACAGCAAGGTCAACTATCCAAAATCAGCAATTCACAAATTAAATTTAAATTATTCGATAACATAGCAATTGAAAATCCCACCTAAATGTGTTAAGACTAATAATTATCCATGGATGAATAATCAACTGTCTGTGTGCAAAAACCATGTCAGATTATGAAAATGCAGATTTTTATGTTTATGATAATGTCTGATAAGTTCACAAATGCTAGAGAAAGAATCCAAATTGAATGATTTTAAGTACGAGGGTTCCTTTATCCAGAGTTGCAATTATCAAGCACAAGGAATTTGTTCTTGCAGGTAAATGCTCAATATCCAAGCAGACATAAAATAAAAGATTAAAAAAATGCAATTTATGCATTTTTTTTTTTGGGAAAAAATAAAGAATCACCTGATCTTGGGGAAGGCCTGATAGGAGATGGCATAACATAAACACCACCAAGTCCATGTTCCTCTTTCCTCTTCTTCTTCATGCACCAGACAGCCAATCCAACAATGCTGAGGATTATGATACCTACAGCTGCACCAATAGCCACTAAACCTCCAGTACCAATGCCTCTACCTCCAGTTGAATTTGAACTTTCTGGTGCACTAGGATTAGTATTGTTTGCAGATGCTGGAGGAGAAGAAGATGGTGGGGAATTGCGTGAAGGAGGAGGTGGACTCAATCTTATCAATGGTGGTGAAGGTGATGGTTTTGCGGTAGAATTTGATGGTGGAGGAGTTGGTTGAGAGGACGGAGGGGTTGGAGTTTGCCTTGGAGGTGGAGTTGCATTTCTGGGAGTTGGGGCTACCGGTGTTGGGGGAGGAGGTGAAATTTCAGGTGGTGTTGATCCTGGTGGAGAAGGTGGACTTTGAGGAGGTGGCAAAGATGTTGGCGGTGGGGGTGAATCGGTAGGTGGCGGTGACGGAGTTACTGGAAGTGGTGGCGGTGGGGGTGAATCGGTAGGTGGCGGTGACGGAGTTACTGGAAGTGGTGGTGGTGGTGGTAAAGCTTCAGGGGGCTTTGATGGTGTTGGCGGTGGTGAAGTTTGAGGTGGATTTGGTGATGCTGGTGGTGGAGGAGGAGCACTTGAAGGTGTATTGGATGGTGGTGAAGGAGAAGTTGGTGGATTTGCTGGTGTTGCAGGTGGAGTAGCTGGTTTTGATGGTGGTGGAGGACCAGAGGTTGGAGGATCAGCATTCGGTGAAGGTGGAGGAGGTGGTGTTGTAGGTGGTGGTGATGCAGGTGGTTGACGCGGTGGGGATGATGGAGGGGTAGGAGGAGAGGACAGAGGAGGTGGTGATGGAGTTGAAGAGTTCGTAGGGGGGTCTGATGGATCGGCATTGGGCTGTGAGGGTGGAGATGAAGGTTGTGGCGGAGGACGAGTAGGAGGGTTAGGTGGAGGACTGCTGGTGGAGGGTTGTGGAAAACTAGAATTGGATGACGGTGGTGGTGAGGTTGAAGATGGTGGAACACCAGAAGGGGATGAAACTGGAGTTGGCGATAAAGTAGCCATCAATATAGTTGCCAAATCAAAGATGACCCTTTTCCAACATTTTGAATCATCAAAATTTTAACCACTAGTAATTTCCAATCCAATAAACAAAATTTAGAACAAAAATTCAGTAATCAATTCCAATTGAAACAAAAAAACTCCGAACTTTACAATTGGCAGATATCCAAATCACCAAATTTCACCAACCAAAGGCCAGAGATCACCAAACACACATTCTTCAGAACAGGGTAACCTCTTTGGAGTCAAACAACCGCCACCAGCTTTGTTAGAGCACAAACCCTAATCACAGCTTCACTTTTTTGAGCTAAACCCAGATCACCAAGCAAGTTTCTAAGTAAAACCCAGATCAAGGACAGATTTTCAGCTTAAACCCACATCAAAAATCACTTCCAAAGCAAAATCACAATCACCTAATTGCATCAAAAGCAAAACCCCACATCGCCCTACCAAGTTTAAGCCATACCCAAATTATTACAAGGAAAGAAAATTTCTTCGCTGTGAGTGAGAAAATGCATTTACGCTCGTATTAAAGTGAACCCAAATGTCAAAAACCTCGAAAGGCCACACGTTTAAATCAAAATTATCTTTCTTCTTCAACAAAGACTAAATTGTTATGAATTGGCAGCTAATCTCGGGTCGTCCCGGACCTTCTCTTACTTATCCATAGGAAGCTCAAAAACACGGATTGGTGGGGTATCAAATCCTGAGCCGGATTGAAAGAGACCCGCAAAAAGAATAATCAGTTTGTTTAGATTTGAGTATGCAAAGCGAACTTGAAAAAATTGTTTGTTAAATCTTCATCATCATCGTCCAACTCATAATTACAGTACTACTCCCAAGGCTTGTACAAAGCACAGAACTTGTTTTATGGTAACGTCAAGTCCATAATAGAAAACATGGACTTCTTCATTTCTGGTTTTTGTAATTAAAAAAAAAAAGTTAATTTGTTTACATTAAGAGACAGAGATTTAATAAATGTATTAAAAAAAAAACATTTAGATGATTGGGTCCTCCCCAGAAACCTGATTTGATACCATCATAGGATTAATTATCCTTTAATGCTTTGTCTTCCGTCTGTTTGACTTGGAATTTTCTTTGGGCCCCGAGTTTGACCAGCTTCAATAAATAACTTTGCTCTTTCCTCCATATATATAAATAAGTGCCGTATTACTAAGGACATTTATTTATATACTGTTTTTTAAAAAATATTTGATGAAATTTTAACGTACTTGAGATAAAATTAAATGTTAATTTTAATTTTCAGCGAAAAATAATAAAATTATAGTGTTTTTGATAAAGTCGTACTTCTAGTGAAAAAAGGTAAAATAACGGTGTTGTTGACGAAACATAATTTTTTACAGAATCACTTCTGTCAAAATCACTTCAATTTCATGATTACTTCTAAACAAAATAATATGCTAAATATTTTCTAAATTTACATATTTTAATAAAAAGTCTCTAAAAAATGTAATTAGGAGGAATAATTTATAAAAAAACGTATAATTAAGTGATTAAAAATTTAACTATACTTTTAATTAATTGAATTTAATTTTTATACGTTTCAAATAATATAATTATATATAAAAAA
>CANXYI010698687.1:0-14753 GCA_948208565.1 Hura crepitans
ATATATTAAGTAATACTTGTATAATAATCAATTATCATTTGATACAATATCCATATACAAATTTTTATTCATATAAAAATATTTCAAATTATAATCCATATGTATATGTCTTACATAACATTCCCACATAAGTATATACAAGCGTGCTACATCATTCAAGAATGCTCGTGGTGGACTCTACTTTCCTGTACAACTATCATTTGAACTTCTAATATTGCTGGCTACTTTGCTCAGCTTGAACTATAACCTATGCATCAATAAGAAAGACAATGCACGAAGCAAAGTTGCTTAGAGGTGTATTCTAAAACTATAAGCTATGCTTATGTATTCTTTAAAAATAATTTTGATAATTTTATTAGAGCGTCATAACTAACCATTTTAGTTAACTTCTAACTTATATATACGACTAGTGTTTTTGTCTTATAATGTTTGTTACTTATAACTTCTATTCATCTACTCTTATCTACTACTTGTGTGTTGTATTCATCTACTTTTACTTATATCCTATTTGTGTGCCCTATATATATCTTTTTGCATATTTATTTAAACATCTCATCAGTTTTCTCATATAAGAACTATACTATTTTTATCTTTTGCAATTATAAATAATTACAAATATGATCTACCTTTTTGTATGTCATTGAATTTTCTATTTTATTCTATTATTTCCCAAGCATTTATCTTGTATTAGTGTCTTAAATGTTAATTACATTCTTGTTCGATATTTCCATAAATAGACTTTTTTTCCTAATCCTTATATCTTCTATCTATATGTATACTTTAGCAACATCTTCATATGTCATTTTCAAATTATTGTTATTTAACTATTTAAGTTATATAGATAGTTATTTATCTTTCTCTCATAGTGTCTTATGTATGACCTTCAACTTCATATACTTATGATGGCATATAATACTCTTATGTGCCCTCTATTATAACATCTAACATTTAGAATTTTATTTAATAGAATCCTCTATAACATTCCTTTTATGCTATTCCATGTGAGTCATATTTGTATTCTTTTCATGTAATTATAACTTGTATCTCTTTTCCTTATTCTTTTATACATGTATAAACAATTGTTAATTAGGTTTACTTATAATGTACCCTTTTGGTGATCTTACTTTCTATTCTCAGTAATTTTATTCATTTAAAAATTCATAAACTATTACCAAACATCTAAATTTCATCTAACATTTAAAGTTTATTTATTCATTATGTTATCATCTTTATGATATCTTATATCTATGTAGCTTATTCATTTCATAACAATTTTTGTAACACTTGAAAATACCAAGGTTATGAATAGTACTTTTCAAAATATGAATAGTATTTCTTGAGATCCAGGTCACACTAATGCAACTGAATGGAAGTATTAGTCATAAAATAATTTACGGCAAAATTTGGAATGAAAACAAAGTCATTAAGATGGTTAAAAACAAGAGTAAAGTTTTTTTACAGCATTATGTTATGAATAGTAACCTAGTTATAGCTGAGCCATAAAAAAATTCTATTTTTGCTCAAATTGAATCGAGGTTGATATAATCTAATACTCAAATTTTCCAAATAGTCTATTGGCATTGAAATTGAAATTTTTGAACATCAAAAAGTATTTTATAAAAATCAAACAAAGGTAAAAGTAATGTTTTTAATTAGTTTTCCTTGATTTTTGAGCACGGGTTTTTTGGGACATTTGAGACTCGAATTAAGTGATTTTATAGGACCCTTAGAAGTATTATTTGAGGTCTAAAATGAGAGAAATTTTTTTTAAAAATGAATGAGGATTGGATGGGTTAATGGTGGCTATTGGATTAAGATGGGAGATTAGGACCATTGGATTATTAGACCTATAAAAGGTTAACACTCTCATTTTTTGTCAATAGATAAATAGTATCTTTTTTACTCCCTCTTGAGCTAATGACATGCCCACTTAGAAACCCTTTATTTTTTCCATTTATCCTTCATACCTTATAAGCACTTTTAAACACCAATTTCATTAGTCAAAAGCATTTCTATAGCATAAGGATAAAAAATGGAATAACAATTTTAAAGAATCAAATGTTTTAAGCTCTTAATAAATAGTAACTTATTTTTGAAAGAGGGTTAGTTTCTTTGATCTCTTACTTTTCTAAGGTTTTTTTTGGAGTTGTATAAGTGGTGTATAAGGTTAGATTGAGTTTTAGAGGTGTATGTGACTTTATATGGATTTTTAAAATTTGCCTATAATATGTTTTGTAAAGAGAGAAGGAACAAGCAAGAACAAGGGGAAGGAGAAAGCCTAAAAACGCCTTTGGAAGTATTTTGACTCATATTGTAAGTGTATACAATGATTCATATGCATTGTGTGTGAGTTTTATGAATTAAAATGTTTGTGTATTTTTAAGTATGTGTAATTGATGTGTATTAATGAGAAATGACTTTGGGTAGTTAATGGCTAGTTAATTTTTGTGTAAATGATGCCTTGAAACAAGTTAATGTAATTGTTTTGTGATTGATGCAATATGGTCAAAACCTATACTAATAAGGTACATGTATGTGTTGTATGGAAATAAGGAGTTTAAGTGATATGGCCACCAAATGACTATATGAAGATTAATAACTTTAATAGTGACTAAAAGATAGTGAATTATGCTAAGTTAAGATGGATTATGTAATAAAAAGGGAAAAAACATAATGTAGACATGATGTTCTTTATAAGGCCAAAAAATGTGCATGGCCTAAAAGGAGGATATATGGCTTAGTTTTGATTAGATTATGTGATTTATGAAGACTAGTGACATGATAGATGTATAGACTTAATATTTTCTTAACTATGACTAAATGGACATAAATAACATGCAGAAGTAGTTTCTTTCAACTTAAGTACCTTAGCCTAAATAAATAACATGGCTAATGATGGATGAAAGAAAACAATTGACCATTTATATGAGATATGGAACCTATGGCATGATAAGTAGACTAAAATGTCTTGGTGGCTATAAATGAATGTAAATGCATGATATGAAGTGCTACAGTGTAATTAATTTATAAAATATGTGATGCATTAGGCTTAAATATGCTAAGGCTGAAACTCTTTATGATAATTGTGATTAGGCATACAAGTGAGTAAAGTATATGGTTAATAATTTGATAACTATGCCTTTGAATGGAATAACATATGATTTATGTATTTTTATGAAAGAATGGACAATTTTTATAAATGAATGATAATACATATAATTAATGTAAAGTAATGCAATGTTATAAAATGAGTTTTTGGTATGTGTAAATTAGAATTCACATATTGTATTGATAGTGAGCATAAAACGAGAAAATGCATGTGATATGTCTTTTATGGCCAAAATGCCTACAAGGGGAAAATGAGGTATGAACTAATGCTATGATCATAATGTGATTTCATAAGTATGTTGTATGATATAAAGTATTGAAAAGTATAGCTATATGCAATTTGTATGAACAACACACTATAATGATTTGATTGTTACATAATGTATATTTATGACTCTTTAAGACATGATATGTCTCTTATGGCCAAATGGCCTATGTAGATATAATTTATGCTTCCATAAAGATGAGAATCCCATAAAGGTTCATTGTATAATGGAGATGCTATATGCACCTATAATGTTCATTAAGCCATGGAAAATGCCAATGGAATATGTAATATGCTCATGGTCTAAAAAATAATGAAATGTTAAATCTACTAAATTATGTGAAACATAAATAAAGAATAATGCTTATATGATATAAACAACCTAGATTTGATAGGCTGACTAGTCAAATAGGAAGATTAGAAGTTGCTAGGGCACTTTGGTGCTTAGATTTAGGCTTCTAGGCCACTATATTTTGCCTTCAGGCCATGACTTTGCATTAAACCTTCGGGTCATCATATTAGAACTTCGAGTCATCGTAAC
The DNA here is from genome assembly GCA_948208565.1 of Hura crepitans. NCBI lineage: Eukaryota > Viridiplantae > Streptophyta > Magnoliopsida > Malpighiales > Euphorbiaceae > Hura > Hura crepitans. Next base: position 3,915 of record CANXYI010698687.1, read on the forward strand.
AGTGTGGCACCCCTTACTTGATCTGTTCATCAGACTCGAGTGAGAGATAGCACACATCCAACATCTAACTTACTTTACATTAAATCTTATCTTGCTTATATCCAATAGAATCTACGTCCTTTAAATCAAACAAAACTTATCATTTATCTTATAAAAATAGGTCCTAATAAGAACTTTATTATTGTTTTACTATTTGGGATAATTGTGTATAAAATCTAGTAGCACAATGGTTGTCCAAGAATACTAGTCCAAATAGCAACCTACATAAAAACACACTTCTAAACATATCCATAACTTTACCATCTCCATAATCCTCCTGATCACTCTAATCATTAAATAACTCATCGCAAACATCACACACATCTTTAACATTTCTCAATATACATTACCCATTATATCAATAATATAACCATACATACATGCATACATCATACATATATATATATATACACACACACACACACACACACACATAATCATATCTAATTATTCATAATATCCACCATACATCTATTCCACATATAAACTCATTAATATCATGTTACATACATAAACCATACTCAACCATTACAAACATACATAGCCTCTTGATACATACATATTCCTTTACACAATGCTAAATATACATCATGTTTACAACCTATGATGAAACCACAATATTACAAAATTTTCCTTCTTATACATCTTGTTGTACTATATACATAATATATAACTCTGCTTTGACTCCTTTTATAATTATCATTTATCTAATCCTTATTCAAGTCTTTCAAGATACCTGTGCATGCAACAAATGATGTGCTAAGCTTTGCAGCTTATACATATATATATATATATATATATACATATTCATACAATTCATACTTCAATCCACATCTTTTACGTAACATACATATAGAAATATATCCTAACAAGCAATATAACATTTTTAAAGCATTAATTATAAGCAAGCTTTACAATACACAATATAAAGAATATATACACTAAAGTTCACCTCAAACTAACATTATTCATGAAATCCGATGGTGCATATAGAAATCACATCACGCCCTTTAACTAAGTTATAACATACAAGTATATAATCAATCAATTTATGCATTCCATTTATTATAAATTCATTATTCAATCAACATCATCATGCCTCATTCATTCATTTATGATACAACATATTCCCACATTATTGTCTCATTTTAATTTTCATTATTAATTACATTATATGTTAATTTACCATTTTGCCCATATTTAAAAGAGAGACTTGACACTAGATATCATAAATAATGACCACAAAAGTCTCAGATAGTGATCATAAAGGTCTCAAATATGGTGACCATAAAGGTCTCATCTCAAATCATAGACCAAAGGTAAATACAGTGGCCTATAGGCCTCAATACAGTGACCTATAGGTTAGTAGCAGTGAAGCTCCCAAATCATGAACTCGTAGGTTTGTAGCACTAAAGTGCCCAAATTATAAACCCCTAGGTTCGTAGCACCGAAGTGCCCAAGGAGCCACTAATCTCCCTAGTTAACTAGCCAACCTATCTAAGCTAGGCTATCTACATATATGGGCCATCACCATATTTGATTTCTATTTTGCCTTTATAAAATAGCTTAAATAAATTTTATTACATTACTCAGTCAACAAATGACCTTTAGGGAAACTAAATCATTAAATTATTATGAAAGTCATTTATTTACACATTCATACATTTCAAGCATTAAGATCACATATCATAACAGTTTATCAATCATATCTCATTACCAGTGGCTTAATCTCTTATATGCCACAATATCACATAAATATTGTGCAAAACAATTTACCTTGTCTTTTCACTTTGAGAATGCCACAAGCATTTCTCATCTCAAATTAGACCTTCTAGCCATAGTGACTTTCATGCCATAGTAATAATAATAATAATAATAATTCCATAGCTATGTCCTTTATTTTGTTTATCATCATTATCATATCACAACATTCCTTTCTTATTTATCATTATTCATCAACACATATAATACCATTATTAACTTGATGTCATGACACATTTAATAGTACCATACCTAACCCATATCATATGCATGGCTCATTATATGTGTATGTGTGTGTGTGTGTGTGCATGTGTGTGTGTGTGTATCTACTATATACTTCTCTTGTTCATATGCCTAAGAATATAATTCGCATGACATTCATATATTTATACATGCCATGCCTCATAGTAGTTTATATTCACAATTTTTCATTCACATTATCATCTCATGTGCATTATAATTCTATCAAGACATTTCTATGTCACCATTAATTTTATTATGTTTTAACTTTCACATCATATAATTATCATACATACTCATACATGTCTTACATGTAATAATGCTTAACTCATTATAACCTATTGCTTGACCCCACAATTTTCTAGTGGTATTATATTCATACCCATATCATATATAACTTTTATAATCATTTTAAAACATAAACCATCATTTTATAGTCATATCTCATATCACACAACTCATAACAATTAATTTACAAGTTAGTCCAACATTCTTCTTTAATTTATTTGGCCAACACCAATGCATAACCTAACATTCACTAAACTTCACATATAAAGGCCATACATTACTTCAAAGTCACATGACCATTTAAACACACTTTATCCATATTTATAACCCATTTTAAATGTTTCATGCCTATATATAAATTAGCTACATTTTCCCTCATTTAGCATTCTTTAATTTTTTATGTTCAACTCATACCTAATTACTAATTTCATACTCAATTATAACATTATTACTCTCATTATCACTATTTGTATCATAATCAAATGTAACACCACTTTATCATAATAAAGCCATATTAGCCAAACATAACTTCCATCTTTTATGTTAAACACATTTGTCAGCACTTTTTCCATACACATTTGTCCACATTACAATTCTCATAACAAGTGTTTAAGTCATAATCATAGGTAACACACTTAAAGCACATAAAAGAAGCAATTGGCCACTAACATGAACATACCCAACATAATCATTTCCTTATGTCTAACTCTACATCATGTACAATTACCCCCTTATTACACAAATTAACTTCATTATAACTTAAGATACACATGCATGGCATAGGTGGAACATAGTACATTAAGGCACATCCTTGTGGATCAATCAGCTATCTCATTACACATACACAACTCAACCCAATTTTTTATCCTTAATTTATGATTAGGCATGTTTCAACCTTAATGCACTAACTATTTCCATTACTATGCCAAGCCATACATGTTGTATATTTTGACCTTAACATGCTAACAATAATAACATCTCATTTTCACCACTTCAAGATGTATCCAAACATGCTTATACCTCATATTACAACTAATAGCCATTATAAGTCATTAACATACATCAAAGCATCATTAGCATACACCAACATAAACATGCATATTAAATATTTGCACACACAATATATATTAAATTGATTACACATGCCATTTACTATGTAATTACACCAATTAGGGCACCTCAAGCTTCCTTTTTGCACAATTCCTTCAATTACTCCATTTTAACTACATACATACAATATAAACCCAATCAAAAATTCATAATAAATTCCTAATTAATTTCCAATACCTAAATTGACCTTAGAAAACTTCAATTGATATCAAATGGCATCCCTAATAATTATAAAAACCCAAAAACAACTACTAATGCAATAATTGGTTATTATTCATCCATAACCTCTAAAAATTCATAATAAATAAAATAGTCATCCAATTCTCAAATTGACTTGATAACTCTCTTATTGGCATCCAATTCAAAAAAATATATATATAAAAAAACCAAAAGAACCACTTGCATGCCATATGATCACTATTCATCCATAATATCAAAAAATTCATAAAAATTAATACATAACTCCAATTCCATTTATAACTTAATATAACTTATTTTGGAACCTTAAATTGCTCCCAAAACATATAAAATCTCAAAAGTAAGCACTTAATTGAGTTTGAGTTACTATTCACTCCATCTTTATATCTACAAAAATCCTTAAAGGAAACCCTCAAACAAGGTACTTGAAACTTGGGGAAGCATATACATATGTTAATATTTTGGTTTGGTGTAAGGATTGATGTTAATTAGAGAAGAAAAATCTTAAAAGCCATAAAAATGGCTTCTTAGTTTTTCACATTAAAAGAAGAAGAAAAGGAAAAGAATGGCTACTAGAAATAGCCTCTTTTAGATTTTTTTTTTTTGTCTTTTATATGCTCCCATCAATGGCCATGATCAAAACTTAAAGGAAATTTAAAGGACTACATTAATTCAAGCCTAAAATTCCTTTTAGTCCATTAAAATGATTCTTCTCTTCAATTATCCATTTGTATTAATACTCAAAGGCCTCAAAAAATCCGTGCTCAGAAATTGAGAAAATCTGATAAAAATTGCTACTTTTATCTTTACCAAATTTTTATAAAGTACTTCCCAATTTGAAAAATTCTAATACCTATATTATTGTATTCCTTAGAATATTTAACCCTTAAAATGTGGCATTTATAGGTCCATTAGAGCACATTAAAAAATATTTTACAATTCTGCTTTAACTGTGTCACTATTCACAATATAGAGCTGTAAAAAATAAACTTTTATTTTTAACCTCCTTACTAACCTTATTTCCTCTCTAAACTTTACCCATAAAAAGTCTTATAATTAATGCTACCATTCTATAATATTTTTACATTTTGAGTCCTCGGAGGTGCTATTCATATACATGCTTATTATCTTTTGATTTTTATCGAATGTTCTCCATTCTTGTCTAAACTATAAACATGTACTACTCAACTCATAAACTCTTGATCAGTAGGGTTAGAAACCATATTCCCATACCTAAAGTCACTATATAGGACTTTAAGATTTACTATTCATAGCCTTGTTCATTATCACTCATTACACTTCTAAACATCCTTATTTTCTCACTAATTTTTACCCATAATATACTTATAACTTAATCCCTTAATCAATAAGAAAATCCTGATCATGTCCCAAAAGTCATTATTCACAACTCTCAGGTGTCACTATTTACTATGCCGAGATTTTCAAGTGTTACAATAAGACCTCTAAGTTATCGTATTAGATCTTTGGATCAAAGTCAGACCTTTGTGATCACCATTAAGCCTTAGTGGCCAATTATTCTTGTTATCTAGTGTTGGGATTATGTCTCTTGAGTATGGGCAAATTGAATAATTAATATAAATATGATAAGGAATAATTAATAAATAATGTGAATAAATGAATAATGATATAAAATGATTTTATGAAACTTATATTCTTTCTGTTATGAGCTTGAAAATGAATGAATGCTATTGCCATATAGTATCTGCACAAAATGATTATGATATGCTTATATCATCATATTATTATGAATGCATAATGCATAGGATATAGTGATAAATAAATAGATTGTGCATGTGTGTTAGCATATAGCATTGTATAGACCACTAAGCTTTATCTTTAGCGTATCATTATTTTTGCGATGCATAAGTCACAGATCATATTAGAGTTAAAGCCTAAATATAAACAAGTAGATTAAGAAAGAATATTTCTTTTTGTATTTTGTTTTTTCAGTATATATTATGTGATGTATCATAATGAAAGGACTCTTATATAGTTTAAGGGATTGGGTCTAATATGTGAGTTATATGGTTTTGTAATTTTTAAAGTAAACCTGTAAACTTATTTAAGTATGCCTAAGTAGTTTTATCTTATATGATATTTATCCTTGTGTGTGTGTGTGTGTTGATGTTTAAGCCAAGATTGTTGGTATTGGAGTGATCAAAAGGATCATAGAGTTAAGGTATAATGTTGAAATTGTATAGAATTGTATTATTTTGCAGGTTATTATTTGGGATAGTGTCCTCGATCAACTATTATACTACCTAATTTTTGACATGAGACCCTAATAGTATAACATAGAAAAAGTTGTTAATAATTCACATTTTTATAAACTTTATACATGTAAAGGAAGTTTTCAAACAAGGTTTTAAATTATAATAGTTTTCAAAAGTTTGGATATCTAGTTATGTTTATGTGTGTGTCACTCCTTATTCAGGTCTGGCAAATGGATCGGGTAAGAGGTGTCACAATTTTTTTCCGTATAATACATCTATTTAAGTTCGAACATTGTAGTCATTGTTATGTTTATTCTAACTGTGTGAATTTTAGATTTAGTCTCTCTATTAAGTATCTTATATCTTTTCATATTACATTCTACCCCTGATAATCCTATAATAGTTATCCATACTAAGATAACAAGACATGTAACATGTAAGGCACTATGCTCATAGATATCCATATAACATGTATGGCACAATGTGCCCAAGTATCTATGTAACATGTAAGGGCCCCATAACATGCAAGGGAGAAACTCTCCCCAAATAGCCATGTAAACATTAAAGTGCTGATCAAGTACTTCTAAGTTAATCGGTCAACCTATCTTAGGTCGTAACTGTCTAAATTATCAAGCTATATTAATAATTAAGTTCACTAGATTTAGTTTTTCTTTTGCATACATATTTATCACTTGATGTCTTTTGTTTTCATATGATTTATCATTTTCTCAGTGTATCCTTTTACTCATTTATTTCCTTGATTTATTTATTATATACATTGTTTTCATTTATCATGTCTCATTATATGTGAGTATTGTTATTCATGTCATGTAAATTTCATTCTTTCTTATGTACACATGTATTCTCATATGTTCCTTTCATATATTTCCTATGAATTCTATCTAGCTATTTCTTAACATGTATTTATGCATTTATTTCCTCTCAACTTATACTAGTAGATTTACTATTTTATCATTTACTATCTCCTTTATTCAATTTCTTTTATTTCTTCTATATAATTTCTCAACTTTTACTCTCAATTATATTTCCATTTTATTACACATTTTCTTATCCATTTATAATTTCAACATATATTTTGCATATTAAGAATTTATAGTTTTATAATTATATAACTATTTAACATTAAATTATTCAAATGTATTTTCTTAATCCATGCATTAATATTTTCTCATTTGGTCTTTTGCTCTTTATCATATAGCTTTTTTTTTTTTTACCTTATAATCATATCTCTTTAGTTACATATATTATTCTTTCCTTATATCATTTACTTTTCCTTATAGTCACTTTACTTTCTATTATACCTCTTTAAAATATTACATCTTATGTCTTTAATTATCAATTTATTCTTATAATTCCATTTTTTAAACATTATTTTTATTCCTATATACTCATATCATTTTCTTTAGTCTATAATTTAACTTGTAATTTATGACATCATGTATACATGTTAATGCTATTCACTTATAAATTTAAAATATTTGCTAGATAATTAATCCTACTTTATTCTTGTTAACAAGTTCATGTAATTCCTTATATCCTCCTAATTACATGTCTAAATAACCTATTTTATTTTTCTTTAAATTTTTAATAAAAAATGCTTAATCTATACACATAATAGTGTGTCTTCCTTTATAATGTAATTAAACTTTTATTTCAAATAATGCACATATTTCTTTTATTTCTCATATAACATTTTCAATTAATCATATACTTCTTTTCATATGCTTGTATGGTATCTAACATTATTTTCTTATCATGTAACTTCTAATAGACTAATTCTTCTACTCATTTTAACATAATTAGTGTAGATTAATCCATTAGAAATTTTGGTCATCATATAATTTTTTATAGGCTATTTAAATTTTCAATATACTTTAATATTATACTTTAATTTACCAATATTTCTTTATTTGTACTTTACTCTTCTAAGCTTTGTCATTGGACAGTACACTCACTTTAATTTTCAAATTTCATAATATTACATCTTTATTTCTATGCCATTTAGTCATTTTGCTACTAAGGCTTTTATGTCAATTAACATATAATTCTACTCAAATATCTTAATCTCTCTTTTATTTAGCCATATACATGCTTTGACCTAATGGTTATTTAAGGCTACTTTTCTTCTTTTCAAGGTTTTCTCATCTTAATCACAAAATTATAGGCCTAAATAACAATCCAACTTAATACTCATAACAATTTATCTAATACAAATAAAATTACAATTTACATATTTACACAAACATAAATCATAGTGTTAGAATGCACTTACCTCTTTTGTAAACATTCATCCATTAAAAAAATCTAATCACTCTTTAATTTCTTTTATTATTCATCAATTCTTTAAATTCTCCCAATTCTACAATCAATTCCTCATATAAAATTCATGAAAATTATCATTAAACACATAATTTTAACTCAATTCCACTTATAATCCTCAATTGACTTAATAAATTACATAGTTTAAAGATCAACTTACCAATCCTTTAGTGACCTTAATGACTTGTCTTTCATCTCCTTTCTTCCTCTAAATTCATCTTCTTCCATATATCTTTAAAGAGCTAATAAATTATTTTGTTGTAGACTTTCATTTTGGTATATTATTTTGAGGTGTAGTGGGAGATTGGTAAAAGAATTTTGAGAGGTAAGGAAGATGAGAATTTTGGCCTTTAAAAGGGGAGGAAATGAAGGAGTTGGCTGAAATCATATGATTGTTTTACATTATTTTCCTATTTATACATGTACAACAAGGATTGCGGTTAAAAAGGTATACACATATATGGTTGGGATTTTATCTAAGAGTCCATTTTTTCTCTTTATATTTATTTATTTTATTTTATTTTGGATGGTTAGGATTTCATATGTCACTATTGGATATAAGGACCAAGATTACACCCTACACAAATATATTGTGAGGCTTATCTCATAAATTTGTCATTTCCCTTAGTTTATTTCTCTAATTTATTTTTAATAGTTCTACTTGTAAATAAATTATGGCACTATGATTTTCATGTTCTTCTAATTATTTTAGTATCAAGATGTGCAATTCTTAATTTTTTCTGAGCACATTTTCTAGAATTTTAAATTTAGCCCTAAAGGGTTACTATTATTACCCAACCATAATCTAGATTTCATTTTCGATTTTTACCCTCTTATATAACCTTATTTGCTTCTCAAATTGCACCATAATTTATCTTATAATATATGCCATCATCTTGCTAGGTCATGTGATGCCTTCTGCCTAATCTGTACATTAGACCTAAACGGAGAACACACACACGCAAAATGATATCCAGTTCCGTTATCCAAAATCACTTAAAATTTAAAAACTTTAATATAATAAAACATTTCTTGACTTAGAAATGTAATAAAACATTGAAAGCCTTTTTAGCATGCAAACTGAGGTAAACATTGGGGCCATCATGTTGGAAATCTAGTAGCATAACGATTGTACTGAGACACTTTCTCAAATTTTTACCTGTTTAAAAAAAACACTTATATATAATCAAACCATACATCTCCAGCTCACATGGGTCCTCCTGACCCTCTAAAACACATTATAATCACAATAAGCCTTAGGCTCTCCGTGATTAACAATCTCACATGCAAACTTATTAATGATCACACAGCATGTGAGAAATAGAAAGCAAAATCCACAATTAAAATATTTAATACAAAATCCCACTGCAAAATACAGATTAGGCCTAATCCCTCTAGGATCATAAGAGCACACTGACCATAACCATTACATTTACTTCATCACTACTATTACAAAAGAAATACAAAAATACCTACGCTGGGGTTATTTTCGTGTCTCCTAATTTCAAAAGCTTTGGCTCTAATCTATTGCCCTGTTACCTAAGCATCATAGACAAGCAATGTGCTAAGCTTTCTCTTAGTGGTGTAATCACTTTAACTTGTAAAAGGATAATTTATAACATGTCATATATGTTTATAAACCATTTTGGGTTTTAAAGAATCACAACATGCATTTTCCATGATTTATATGTAACACATAATATTTTTGATTTTAGAACCATATTCATCCATATATAGTGTCTTATATGCTAACATGCATATTATAAGTATAAGCAATGCATTTAATGGCATATTTATCGAGGCATTATATAACATCAAATAACCACCATATTATTAACATAATGCATCACATATATAAGGTCATAATCATTAAGCATCAAATATGCCGAAATCAAAATTATCATGTAATAGCCATTTTTAGGCCATAAGGCATAGTAAATACCATACCGAACTCATTTATCACAAAGGATAATGACATACCTATTTTTTGGTCATAAGTGCTCATATGCACCTCATAACTATCCATACTAGTATTTTAAGATGTATACACATATAATCAACATAAATAGTTATACAAGTGATAATAAACACATTTAAGCATCTTAAGACCAGTTTTGAGTCATTTGATCACATTATGTCCATAGGTCACATATTAATGCCAATTAACATACAATCTCATTTTATGCCTTTTTAAGCTATTTTAATAGTTTAACTGATGCCCATATCCATAAGACAACTAACCAAGACTAGATAGTAGATTCACGGTATCATGCCTGAAAGCCCATGTATCATGCTCGAGGCTTACGGTATCATGCCTAAAGGCTCACGGTATCATGCCTAAAGGCTCATAGTATCATTCCTAAAGGCTCACATTATCATGTCTGAAAGCTCACAGTATCATGCCCAAAGGCTCATGGTATCATGGTCGAAGGCTCACGGTATCATGCTTGAAAGCTCACGGTATCATGCCTGAAGGCTCACGTTATCATGCCCAAAGGCTCATATTACCATGCCTGAAGGCTCACAGTATCATGCCTAAAGGCTCATGGTATCATTCCCTAAGGCCCATGTTATCATGCTTGAAGGCTCATGTTAGCAGCTACTAATATCCAAGTTAATCAATTAATCT
>CANXYI010698808.1:0-19938 GCA_948208565.1 Hura crepitans
ATTGCTTTTAAATCATAAAAATAATTTAAAAATACTAAATATTATAAAAATTCTAAAAGAAAATTATAAGTCTAAAATAATAAAAATAAAAAATAAGCAAATGGTGAATTTCCAGTTCAACCTGATTTTTTTCAATTTTTCGTCTCTAGTTTGATCGATTTTTTCTCGATTTAATTCGATTTTTTACCAATTCAATTTTTTACACTGAATCAGATCAAACTAGCTTCCATTTTGTGGTCAACTTGGTCTAATCCAATTTTAATAACAAATTTTTTTTTATAATTTTTTCGCCTCACAAGCTGCTAGTATTAAGTGAGGTATATGTTGCATTAAATAAAATGATACCAAGATACTACATGAGTATTATAAGGGATTTAAAAGAACTTTGTGCACATTGCCTTTAACATAGGAATTCTGAATAATTCCTTACGTAATATTTTGATGAGATTATTACTTATGGCGAGGAAGATGATGGATGTTGCTAATGGTAGTGCCATATTGAATAAACTCCACAAGTTGCTAAGGATTTGATTTCTATCATGGTGGCCAATGCACAATAATTTAGGTTTACTAAGAACTTTCAAGAATGATTAATAAGGTAAATATATCTTCCTTTGAATCTAAGACTAACCGGTTGACCACCTTAGTGTAAAACTTTTGTGAAAGAATTAGTTAGACCTTACAAGATTTATTCTAAAATAGATTACCTTTCAAGAGGATAGGCAAGAACATGCCCATGCTATTAAAGGATTTCCTGATCCACCACCGAGAAATTATGACCCTTACTCCAATGCTTATCATCCATGATGGAGGGATTATCCAAACTTTAATTATGGAGCACAATTGCAAAATTTTTAACAATTCAAGCCAAGGCTACCTCTGCAATCACAATATAATTCTTCAAACTCAGGTATATCACTAAAATAAATTGTTAGATCTCTTTTGATTAGTATTCAATAATTCCAATAGGAGAAAATTAAGTGAGCTAACTAGTAATATCTATGAGTAAGTTGGAATCTCAAGATAAATTGCATTTTTCAAACTATCATTAATGCAAAGCAAAAATCAAGTGCAATTACCTTGAAAAGTGATTAAGAGCCACTAGAGACACACCATCAAACAAAAGGTGTCCATGGCTCAAAATAAGAGGCAAAAAAAGAGGTAATTACCCGTCTATAATAGTTCAAATAGCCTAAAGTTTGGCTAGAGACATCGGTAACTAAACTTCCATTTCTTGAAGTGTTTGCTAATTTTTAAAGGAAAAAGAAGAGAAAGATATTGTAGAGATTTTTCACAAGATTGAGATAAATATTCCTTTACTTAATGCAATTAAGTGAATACCTCGATATGCTAAATTTCTTAAAGAATTATGTACTAATAAGAAAAGCTTATTAGTAATGAAAAGGTAAGTATTGGAGAAAATGTATCTTTTGTGATTCAAAAATTTGCCCCCCAAATATAGCAAGCAAGGTATGTTTGTTATTCCTTATAATATGTAATGTTGGAATTAAAAAAAACCCTATATGATATAGAGGCTTAATAAGCATTATGTTATTGTCTATTTATTCATCTTTACATTTTGGTCCATGAAATGAAACATACGTTATAATCTAACTTGTTGATAAGTTAATAGTTTATTCTGACGGAGTATCAGAGAATGTCCTTGTACAAGTTAATGGTTTGATTTTTTTTTTTTTTGCTGATTTTTATGTGCTTAATATGACAAGTGATAAATCCCTTAATTCATCTAATATTTTGTGAGGAAGACCTTTCCTTAACATAGCAAGAACAAGGATCAGTGTGCATGATGGAACATTAACTATGGAATTTGATAGTAACATGTTTATGATACCAAGAAAAATGTTAGACTAATTGACAACTAAACTTTGTCTCTTATGAAACCATTTCCACAAAGCATATAGATTATTTTCTTTATTTTAGCAATAATTTTGTCCTTTACTAATTCCTTTTTTGTTGTAACATAGTACATTGCCTAAATAACATAATACATATTCCATAATTATACAACTTTCAATAAGTATTCTAATCCATACGTAAAGTAGCAATATTTTTTTTAGCAAATTTTCACTTCTATCATTTGTTATTTTTTTAGCAAATTCCAATGCCACCTCATTGTAAGTTTGTACAAAAGTAAGTTTTGAGATTTTCAATATACATCTTAGATAACAAAATGGCCCAATCATGTATAAAACATCCACTTTCTCAACTTCTCTCATTCTATACCCATTCATTATAATATCTTATAATCATTTGTTAATACAAATTATTATCATACCATTTTCAATTCTAAAATTTTAAAGGTCCCACCATTTATTTGCTACATATTCCTTGGCAAATGGGTTCATCATGGCTCAAAGAGACAAATATGTATTCACCATCTAATATCTATTCACCATCTAACAAATGCAAGACAAAATGTTATTAATATGTTCATCACTAATGATAAAATGCATATTTATTTTTAATCTTTGAGTCTGACCACTTTAAGCCTGTTGAAATAGGGCGGCCCTCACAGGTGACCTTTTTTCCATGTGCATATGTGAGATTGCACTTTTGATAAACTTAAATGAACTGAAATTTTCATAAACTTGAACCAATGTGCACTAGTATAAAATGCATACTTTTAACAATCACTAAATTTATTTTTACTTTTTTCTTACGCAAAAAGTCATATTAAAAATATAATTAATATAAATAAAATCCCACTAATTTTCAAAATTATTGCATATGCCATGTATTTTCTTTATTTAAATTGCATCTAATATTTTTTACATAATGCATATGTCGTTATCATATTTTATTTATTTTTTAATTTATTAAATTTTTTCATAACTTTGTTTCTAATACATTAATAAAATGTGACATGTATTCAACTTTAAAGTTGTATATTTGAAATGTTAAGATAAGTGTTGCAAAAAAACTTCACTAAGTTAAGATTATTCAAACTTTGTTACTCATACAATGTATATAGGTGTGTAGAATAAGCTTTATTGAATGAGTTCATTTAAGGTTAAAGGAGATTTTGAAAAAAATATATATACAAGGCAAATTGAACTTGAAAAAGATTAAAAAAAATAAGTGTATTTAAAAGGGATTACTTTTAAGGTATAAAAAAGGTTTCAATTGGTTAATAAGTAAACATTTAAAATCTATCAACATAGAAAATGATATGCGTAAGACTCCCAACATAATTTATACAAGTAATTTATATCAACCGTCCTCAACTATAGGTTTTCTATCTACTTCGTCCCTTAACTTTACTCCTTACCAGAAAACTTCTCAAACTTAGAATCTCTTACCTATAACCTCTATGTGACCTGTTATACCATGTTATACTTTTATTTTGACCTCTAAACAATTTTTTCAATCACATCCTAAACTTTTTGTTTCACTTTCAAAACTTCTTACCAAAGCTCTAATACCAAAAATGTGAGCATGCTCTATACTAGAATAATTTTTAACTTTTTTTGGGTTTAATTATAGAGGTACTCAAGGATCTGAAGTTATTTTTGTGAGTAAAATCTTAAGTTTCTTACTTCTTTTGGCTTCTCATAGTCATTTTGATACCTAGAACTTGCAACAAAATCCAATGGTTCTTTGTTACTAAGAAAATAGTTTTCAAACTCACTTTGTCTCTGAGCCAATTCTTTTAAATGATTTGAGACCTTTTCTACAGATGTAGTAAAATTTTCAAAAGACTCAGTTAGAGAATTAATACAACCAACAATAGTATTTAACAATCCTATTACTAGTCCTTGTCCACTCTATGATCTAGAGGTAGACAATTAGGGAACAAATAGTTTTTGGATATTAAAATTAATTTTCTATTAACAAGTGATCCAAAAACTTGATAATAACATTAAAAAAAGCTAGAATCCTTGTATACTCCCTACAATCACAATGTTTGTTATGATTAGATACATGTATTTTAACAATTTCCTGACTATTGGATACTAGTTCCTTTGTAAATTACAACAATTCTTTCCTATTAGTAAAATCTAATTAAGCATAACTTTGCATAGCACTTTCAATATTTCTACTCATTTAATTTTTGTACCAATTTACCAAGTGAATAAACATCACTTATGATAAAAACATATATCTTACTCATGAACCAAGGACCACCAAGCTTCTGCAAATGCTTTAGCTCTGCGCCACTCCCATCACCAAAGACACCTTGAAGGTATGAAGGATCTTTTGTGTTATAACTGCCCTTTCTCACTTTTTAGTGGGTCTTACAACAACACTCCTTCTCTCATACTATTTTGGAGGCTATGAAGGTATATCGTAGCAGAATTTTCTTAGAAAGGTTTTTAGAACTCATATAAAAAATTTTGATTTTTCTTCTCCCTTAGCAATGAAATGATGAAGGGTATTTATAAATACAAGAGTTAGTGCATCTAGTATTGTTTGCCAACTCCAAAACCACACAATAATTAAAAGCAAACATATTACAATGACAGCTGGTATCTCTGAACCCGCTATCCAGTTGAGTACAATAATTTACAGGAATTTTATCTTATAGATAAGATAAGATAAAAGACAATCTCAAAACCCTATAAAGCTAGGACACATGGCTTAGTGGATGCCTTTTTATCTTTTCAAAGTCTTCATATTATTTTAATGCTTTAATTATTTATGTTAATGTCATGGATGACATACAACTCCACTAATGTTCTTTGACTTAGATGTCCTAATTTAGATCATCATCATCCTGTGCTTGGGCCATTTCAATGTCTTTTTCTTCAAGGCACCTTTCATTGCTTTTGGCTACCTTTTGCCACATCTTATATGTCTTGAATTTGAATCCCAGGCTAAGACTCCTCTCTCTTAGCCTCAGAAGAAGTTCCTCTGCTCTTTCTTTTCCTTTTATCATTCCTTGGACTAGAGCATTAACTAAAAGAGTTTTTACTACTATGATTACAAAAATTCTTCTATCTTTAAAGATAACTTTGTCTTGACTTGGAATTGCTTCTTTAAGCATGGATTTAAGAAACCCAATTTCAATGCTTAGTTAATAATCTTGGTTTCTTCGTATTTTTTCCATTCAAATCTTAAAAATTGACTATTAACTTTTTATGGTACAAAGAGGTCCTGTGTTAGAATAGGATGTAAATTCCATATTTGATAAGGATAATAGATTCTACCATCCTCTTTATACTCTATAATTGTACTTAAAATCTAGAAAGACACAATTTTGAATAACTTTACCAAATTTAAATCTTTTATTGTGTTAATTTCCACTTATACAATCCTTAGGAATGATGAACATGCTGAAACATCTTCTAAATCTACTTTGATGAGTTCTGCCAGTCTCGTTTCTATGGAATAGATACTTTCAGCAACCTTATTTGTACTGAATCTTAAAACTAGTTTTCCATATGGTTGCTAATGTATGTAAGGGTACAACATAAAACACTATTGCAAAGAGCATTCCATCAAGTAAGGGTGAGCATGGGTTGAGTCCGGTCAAAAATCGACCCGACCCAAACTAACCTAAACCTAAAATTGAGAAAGGCATCCGAACTAAACTGAAGTGGAGATTGGGACCCAAACTGAAGAACCTAAAAAAATTGAGCCTTAAACCGAAGTACCTAAACTACCTAAAAAAAACCTAACTTATACCACACATGCATAACAATTTTCTCACAAAATATTCAAATAATTGCCATACAAATTCTCTAAAAAAATAAAAACATCTAATAAGCTTCAACATAAATTTTGAAATAAAATTGTTATTTCACACAAATGAATCTAAAATTAGCTAAAGCAATTTCATTCTCCAAATTTTTGCATCTTCCCTTCCAAGCTTCAATTCTTTGAATAAACAAACCTATAACTTAACATGAACACAATATTTTAAAATTTGCATCAAATAATACATACCTCAAAATTTAATAATTTTAGTAAAGAAAACTATCAAAGCATAAAAAAATTAAATCTAATAAGCAGAATTTAAATAGATACTCACAATCTTCAAGCTTTTTAATTATGTCTAAATCTTTCTTAACTTTTACATGCTCATAAGAATGCTAAAGCCAATCTTGCATGCATATCAAAGCCTCGACAATTTTAAGAGTCAAAGAACTCCTAAAGGGATTAAATACTCTCCCAACAATGCTAAATGTTGATTTTGAAGCCACTATAGAATCAAGAACAGCTACTATATCTCAAGCCATGTATGAAAGGATAAGAAATATTTTAGAATTTACCTTCCACCATTTCAACAAATCAAAATCCCTTTTATCATCATCATACATAGCCTCATTCAAATACAATACTAGCTCAGTTTTCCTATCTCCAATGGTCCCACTTTTTAATCTTTTACTCTTGATTCTTTGTTTAAGAATGCCCCTTTCTTCTATATCTATATTAGTTAGGATTGAAGTCTTTTAGGGGTCAAATGATGAATTGGCTTTAAGTTGACATTTTTTCTTATACTCCTCAAACAACTCAGACATGGCAATTTTAACACCATCAAATAAATGCTTGCCCCTTTCATCATCATACACAATTCGAAAAGCATCCTTCATATATTCAAATTTTTCAAGTGGATCAAGAGCAAAAGCCATGAAAATTATTTTATTCATCTTATTATAATCCTTCCAATACTTGTCAAATTTACTTTGCATTTTAATGGCTATATCTTTCAATTCATTATCATCACTTGTTTTCCAATTAGATAACTTAACGTACAAGTCACTAATTTCAATCCAATATGTATTAGATGTGATATAGATGGAACTAGAAATGCATAGAGTAGCAATATAAAATTGATGCAACATTTAAACCATTCTCCTTATCAAATACCAATCTATAAAACCAAGCACTCCACCTTGATTATCAGACCCTGACTCTACTCCAAAATATGGCTCTGCAATCTCAAATGCATCAAATGCCCTCTCATATTTTTTAGCTATACTAAACATCAAATATATGGAGTTCTACCTAGTTAGTACATCTAAACACAAGGACTTTAAACATTTTAATCCCTCAGATTCAACACAATCTTTAAACTTTTTTAATCTACCAGGTGAGGATCTTACATATTTAACTGTATTTCTAATTTTAACCATAGAACTATCCATATCATTCAAACCTTCTTAAATAACTAAATTAAAAATGTAAGCAATAGACCTCACATGTATGTACTTGTCATTTGCTACAACTTTCCTTAAAATAGAAAACTTTTTCCTCAAATGATATATCATTTTGTGATTTGAAGCAACATTATCAATTATGATAGAAAATTCTCTCTCAATGCCCCAACCTTTCAAGCATTTTTCCAGCTCAGAATCTAATACATCACCTTTATGACTAGCAACTGGGAAAAAACTCAAATTTTTTTTATTCAACTTCAAATCATTGTCAATGAAATGAGTAGTCACACACATGTAGTTTAAGCTTTGCACTGAAGTCCATGTATCAGTTATTATACAAATAGATTGAGAATTATTATTATTATGGACATCTTTAAAGTCTCTTTTTTATCCTTATACAATTAAGAACAATCATGTGAGACTGTCCATTGACATGGAATTTTGGACTTAAGATTTAAACTAAGTACAAATTTCTTAAACCCTTCTCTTTTAACAAATCTAAACGAAAGCTTATGAAGAATGATCATCAATGAAAGACATTTTCTACTATAATCTTGATCAAATTTCCAATTAACTAAAATTCCCTTAGTTTCATCTTCCTTCGATAGTTGAAAAGACAATTGTTTTTGCCCAGTTTCTATACTATATAGGTGTTTTTTGCAATTATTCATATGGTTCTTAAGTGATGTGTGCCATGTTTCTTAGGGTCACAATAAAATTCTTTATCACAATATATACATTTACCTTTTTGAATACTATCATCATCATAAATAACTTTATAATGATCCCAAATAACAGACCTTACAAGAAGTGTCTTCTTCTTTTTAGAAGATGGCAACCACTCTAAAACTTTGCTTGAATTGACCTTCGTTGTAAATGGCCTATGAATTGATGGTGCTTCACCAATTTCCTCTTCAACTTCCATATATTCAAACATCTAATAATCCAAAAAAAGAACATATTAAATACATGTACATTAATATTAAACCATATGAATTCCAATTAAATAATCTTAAACAAAACAAAATTGGGGAAGGTACATCTTTAAGATAATATTTGAAATTATACCATTTGTCTTTTCATTGAAAATTTTGAAGCTTACTTTACACTATTAGCCTATGCTTTACAAGAGTTTGAAGGCATAAAAGCTCACTTTACACTTGAATTTTTGAAGCTATACAGCCTATACTATATTGATTAATCTATCACTACTCACTAGTCACCACTTCCAAAGAGAAGAAAAACCCTAATTTAAATAAAAGCAATGAAGCTCAAATAGCATAGCATCCTCACTCAAAAACCCCTAAGTTAATTGAAAGAAATGAAATCATAAATTTAAGGTAAATCTCCAGTAATGCATTCTCAAAAATTAAAACCCATAGTTACTGTTACTTATTTTACAGCAACCCAATCGATTACAGCACACATCCATTGCTTCAGCTTTGTTTTTACAATTATTCATGTAAATATAAAAACCACAATTACATATTTTATAGCAAATGATTATCGTATCTACATTTCTGCAACTTAACTATAGCATACATAATTCACGACTAATGAGGCTTGGAAATTTACCATATTAGTCAGAGATTTAAATGCTCATTTCATAAAGTCTAAACTTCATGCTTATGGTTTTATATATTACTTTAGAAATCATAGGTTTAATCGCTTTGAAATTTATGCTTCTTAATCCAAAATTCCAAATGACATATTATTGTTGCTAGGATGAAATGCAACACTAAAGTATGAATAGAGATTGCCAAATAAATACGGAATACCTTATGGGAGCATGATCTGCTTAGACTTCAAACTGAATAGTGAATCATTGATTTGTTAGCCATTGTGCTTCATTGTTGTGCATTGTGTGATCTGCGTGGACTGCCATCATTTGTCTCTCACTATTGTGCACTATGTGGACTATTGTCGGCCTATTGCTCGCTAGTCACTATTATGCCTTGCCATTTCTTAATCTGAGGGAAAATCGAAGAGGGAGAGGGACTTTAGGTATTATCTACATTGCTGCCTTCTATGCATAAGCTGAGTTGGGTATTGTCTACACCTTTGCCTACTATGCATGAGCTGAGGGAAAGGGAGTTCAATTGTTTAGGATTGGAACTTTGGGTGTTGTTGTTGCTGTTGGTTGGATGATGTCATTGTGCTTAGAACTTGGAAGACCTAATTTCAATTCGATTTAGGTTGGGTAGGGTAGGGTTTTCACCTGACCTTAACTATAACTATTAATCCTCCTTTTTTGAAGACTTGAATCGACCCGTACAACCTAAAATAACATACCCGAATTGCTAGATTTGAGTTGTTTGGGTCGGTTCGGGTCTTGCACACCCCTACTATCGAGTCAACTATCTTTTTCTTTATGGTGTATCTCACATCATTTAGAAGTAGTTGAGTTGATTGTTCAAAAATCCTTCTCTTTTTTAAAACTTGCAGGAGAAATTATTTTTCTTCTGTTAGGCATAAATCAAGCTGTTTTTCTAACTTTTAGATATAGGAGACAGCTTCATTTATAAAATGTTTAAGTTGTCGGAAGTTTTTTTTCACAAGTCCTCCTTTTAAACCTGCATATAAAATAGATCCATCTTTTGAAAGACCAAGATCGTTGATATTTTGTAAAAAAATACTAAGTTTTTTTATCCTTAAACATTCGATCAACTGTTTAATCAAATTCCTTTGTATATTTCTCATAACTTTCATTAGCAAATTCCCAACCTGACTTTCTTCAGGAATTTTATCGGATGGCATAGGATTTTTAGGCCATTCTAGCATTGAATACTTTAATTTAAAATTATATTTACCATATGGTTCTCCCAATGTATCCACTCTGGGCCATCCTCGAGAAGATCATCTTGTAAGTAATCATTAAAAAGTTCATCTCTAGAGTTTTTATCAAACTTTTCCCCATTAAGGGTTTGATTTGGAATCTCTTGGGATTTACTAGCTCTTTCACCTACCTCATGACTTAGAATGTCACTTTGAATGATTTTAGAGCTTAATGTGCTCTTCTTCTATGAAGAAGTTGGGCTTTCAAGACTTTTCAAAACATCTTTTTTAGCTCCACTTTTGGTGTGAAGCTTAACTTTCCATTTTAGGATTTGCTTTCTATTTACTTCATGTTTGGCAACAACTTTATTCATGAAATCTGGTGAATGCTCGTCCTTTCAAGTTCAAGATTTCTCCTGCAAGGGTTTAAAGTTTGGGGATTTATCATCCTTACTCTGGGCTTCTCCCTTCTTTGCCCTTATGTCTCCCTTCTTTAGGTTGACTAATTCTTTTCAAACTCACTGTTGACTTCCTAGAACATTTTGAAGCTAAATGTCTAGGTTATCCATATAGCCAATAGATAACATCTTTTGATGCTTCTGTTTATACCGTCCTCATAGGACTAAGGCCTTTGCCTCATTCTCTTCCTTCTTTCTTTTAAGAGGACATTCCTTTCTTGAATGCCATTGCCTCTTGTATGTCTACCATAGCTTGTTTATGGCAGTAGGATCCGTCTACAGTATCAAAAAGCTCACATGAAAAAGAATCAACTATTACATTTTTATCAAATAAAATATATTCAATATCAAATCTGTAATAACTAAACCATTCTTGCAATCTTAAGAGTCTAGTTTGTCTAGCCTCTTTGAAGTTCAATTCATAAACTTTTTTACATAGATTTAATCTATTTTAAGAGTAAACCTTTTAGGTGCTAAAAAGATGTAGAAGGCTTTGACGCCATATTTTATTACTAACACCTCCCTTTCTTGAACTGGATAATTCAACTCTGCATCTTTAAGGGTATCTGACTAATACTTACAAATATGTTCTAATTTTCTTTACTTAATATTAAGATTTACTCCTTAACTCCTATCTGAAACATCTATCTCCAAGACTAACTCATCTATATTAAAAGGCAAATTTAAATAAGGAAAATTTTTTCATTTTTTCTTTTACCTAGATTACAGCCTGAGTGTCCTCATCATCCCAATATTAGGGATTGTTATCAAATGTTTTCTTCATAATTCTCTTTAAGTACTCAGAAAGATCTTTCACAAATTGTCTAACATAGTTAACAAGTTTGCAAAATCTTTTTACTTACTTTCTGTATTCCAATTCATCAGGCAATTGAGTAATTTTTTTTTTTTTGAGATATGATCTGCAGTCATATTTTTTCTTCAACAATCTCAATCCCTAAAAATTTTACTTTTTCTTTAAATTATTTTATCTTCTTCTCAAATAAAATCATACCTTACTTTCGAAAGATATCAATCACCTACTCAAGGTGACTCATCTATTCTTGTTCATTGTTACTGAAGATTAACACATCATCTATATAGACCACACAAAATTTCTTTAAAGGCTTAAATGCATTATCAATTTTGCATTAAAATATGGCCGAGGCATTCTTCAATCCGAATGGCATTACTAATCATTCATACATTCCTTGAGGAGTATTAAATGCTATCGAGGGTATTGAATTCTTTTTCATCTTTCCCTATCAATGACCACTTTTTAAGTCATATTTAGAAAAAATGGAAGGTCGTTTAAAACTTACCCTATCTATCACATCTCTTACAATTAGAATCTTATAGCTATCATCTTTTGTTGCCTAATTTACCTAATGATAGTCTATAACCATTCGTGTTTTTCCTCGCACCTACTCTACATGGTTAATTACCATAAAGGCTAGACTAGAATGTGGACTGACACTATCTTTTATCAACCCTTTTTCGAGCAACTTGAGAATTTGTTTATCAAATTCCTTAATTATCTCATCTGTGTATATTATGTTTCTAGCTCTAATGATTTTGTCAGGATCTTTTAGTTCTAATTGATTTTTATACCATTTAAAACCCATAATTTTAGTGGATCATCACTAAAATTATCAACTAATTTAACTAGAAACTTATCCCACTTAGTTTCTACTAGCTAGATACTTTTTGCAATCAATCTCTATTGGACTTTGTGTTCTAAAACAAAAGTCTTCATACCAGGATCATTTGACTCCTGCAATTCAAACAGAAGTTTTACATATATTTCACATGCCATACTTACACTTTAAAAGTTGGCTCACATGCTATAGAACCACATAAGTCATATATTTTAACAGGATAAAATCCAAATTTAAATTTAAATTTGGGGTTAGAAAAAATTAAGAGTTGTGTTCCTGCAAGAGATACATGAAATTCATCTTACATCAAAGGATAATTTTCTCTTTTCCCTTTCAAAAAAGTATTTCTTAAAATGATATCAGCATCAAGTTCTAAGAATGCCAAAAGTTTATCAATGATAAACCTTTTTCCTCTTATGATAATAGGCACATATTTTGCCTCATGCGTTACCACATTTACCTCACCCCCTACCATTCATAGCACCACTGGTTGGGGTAATGGATGCCACCATTCATTAGGCAATGTATTAGGTCTTGCACTACTAACTATACACCTTATATCAATTAGCGCATCCAAAGAATAGTCATAATAATAAGAAATTTAAATGTAAGTTCAATATATATACTCAAGCTTGACTTTTCAAGGCTAGAAGCCTTTTTTTTTATGCCACAAGAATAGAGGAAACCATTTTTCAAATTTCCTCAAAAGGTATGGAATATTGTTTAAAGATTTTTTGAATCTTTTTCACAACCTCGGGAATGAATGCAATTTGCCTCATGGCTCTTGCACTTTCCTGACTTCCATCATCATCTCCATAAATAGGTAGACTAAAATCCTTATAGGCTATTATCCTTCTATTACTTATAGGCAATTGACCTTCTTCTCTCCTAAAATTTATTCTTGAGAGTTTTGGTTCTCTTCTTCTAGAACTTGTTCTTAATAGTTCTGGTTCTACCCTATGAATTTTCTCACTCACTCTATTAGAGATTGATCTTTTAGGCATTTATTCTATAATTCTCAAGTTCCGCGTTGCTCTTCTAATTGCAAGAATATATTTTTTTTCCTTTTGAGTTATCTGGGAAGAACCTATTGGTCTTGAATGCTCTGTTGGTTTTGTAAGAACCCAACTTTTAGGCTAAATTAGTTCTACAGGGTTTATTTCTCTCCCATGGAACTGTTTGTAGTTATCCAACCTTTCTTTGAACAATTCTATTATTTTGGAAGCATTTCTCACTCCTAAATTAGTAGTGTTTACTAGCCAAAACACTATCTTAGTGTGATACGCCAAATACTTAGCCTAGGAATTCATTATATTCATTTTCAATAATTTAATCCTCAAGGTTAATAAATTACCCAAACACTTATCACTCAAGGCCATCAAATAATTTGGATAGGTTTGAAACTAAATTGGACCATTTGCTAGGTTAGTTTGCACACTTGATATCAACTAGTCATTAAACTTTTTCCATCGCTTGTCTAAAACTACTACTGTCACAGGAATATCTACTGGTAAATTGACCAACAAGATCAATCCTACTTGCACAAACCCTATGTAAATGTATTTATACTCACCTTTGGCTTTATTAGCCATTTCCTTTATTTTGGCTAGATTGATTAG
This sequence comes from Hura crepitans, assembly GCA_948208565.1. NCBI lineage: Eukaryota > Viridiplantae > Streptophyta > Magnoliopsida > Malpighiales > Euphorbiaceae > Hura > Hura crepitans. The sequence continues at coordinate 13,629 of CANXYI010698808.1, forward strand.
GGAAACATCCTTTATTTCTAGTTCTGTAATAGAAACCTGAGCCATTAACTCAAACTAAAAGACATCTACAATTGATTTGAAGTTGAACCTAGACTTGCTATAGATATTGTTGATGTTGACCTTAGGCAATTGCCATTATAGGCAACTCCTAGAGGGGTTTTCATACTGGAGGGATTCTTCTTGTACCAAAGTATTATCCAAATGCCTAACTCTTCTTCTAGGTTAGCTTCAACCTCATTTATCATGAATATTTGAGTTATCCATAAGTCAGATTCATCTATGTTAGTTTCACATTTAGACATTACTTCATAGATTGAATATATTTTAAGTTTATATTAAACATGTCTTCCTCATCTATAGGCTTATACACTAGACTCTCCTTTTGAAGAAAATTTTTCTTAGGTTTTCTTTTCGCTTATTCTTGTGAGGATAAGAATCAACCTTGTTAACTCTTTATGCCACAAATCCAGTAGCATGAACAGCTACTCAAAGGTTTTCCTTTAGGGAATTTAATTTCTCTCCCATACTTTCTTTAAAGGCTTATATTTTGTCCTTCTCCCTAAAGTTGGTCTTTCTCTTGATAAACCTAAGGTTTATCTGACCTTTTTTTTCTCATCTCTTTCTCTTCTCGATATTCTTTTTTTCTGTATACCTTAAATTTTTTCTTAAAAGAATATCCCATTCTTAATTAATTGTCATGTCTTGATGGACATTCATACCTCCCTAGGATATATTCAATTTGATAACAACTCTTATTCAAATAAGGAAGATGTTTCATATCCTGCCTTACTTAGAGCTTTATACATGCCTTTCTCATGGTGTATTTCACTGCTTATATCTTTTCTCCTAGACCATCTACCACTTTGTCTTCATTTAGGAGTAGTTGATAGGTTGTGTTGTCTTTATTTAGGAGTAGTTGATAGGCTGTTTTGGCTATTTCAGGCCATGGCTCTGGAAGCTTTGCAAAAAACATTTTTGACATCTAATTTTGAGTTGCAAAATCATAATAATATTTTTAGAATTTACATGCACAATTCTCAAAATAACATATGTCATAAATTTGCAGTTTCGTTAAAGCCACTAAGGATTGCTTTTTCTCTAGAGATTCTATTGACAATGAAAACCCACAAAATTATCTTTTCAAGGTGTCTACTACTATAGCAATCACATATATGTTAGCAATTGTTTATCTATTTTATATGTTATTTTGTTGTTTTCTACTAACATGATCCAATACTTTTACACATTTCCTACCATGGTGGCTTTGCCAAGTTTGTAGACTTATTTTAGGGTAAAGCTTCCTAAATTTATTGCAAACCTAATCATAGTAGCCCACTCATTTATCCTTTCAAACACTTTTTTTCACAATCTAGATTAGGAAGAGCTGTAGGGCTTACCACTGACCTCAACGGGTTTTCCTTAGGTATGAATTCTTCTTTCATCCTATAAAGATAGTTGGGTTTGTATAAACACTTTTCGTAGCTAGAAACTCATTAAAAAGTTCTATCACCTTTGTGCATTGGAGCTTTATCTATCAAGCCTAAAGATTTTTTAAGGTCTTAAGCCAAATTGAAAGCTTTCTTTTCGAGATCTAAAATAAAAGAAACCATTATTTTTCTTTTCTTAATTTCTCCACCGCTTTTATGGATCCTCTCTTCTAAATTCCTCGGATTTTTTCAACCTACGCTTTCTCTCGACTGCATAAAGTCTTTTATTCATCAATTTTTCTACCTCACTTGCTAAAACTTGTATAGCTTCTAATATGCTTTTGACACTCTCAATAGCATGATAATGCTCAAAAAGCCTATTTATCTCATGTTCCAAAATTTTTATTGATGATAGCCTTGATTGGTTATAAGAGTTTGAATTCTCTACTTGACCTCTCATTTTTTTGGATAATTTTCAAGAATCACTAATTCTTCAATGCCTTTTTGTCCTTTCAAAGGACCAGATTTAATGATCTTCACCTAATTTTGGGTCATTCTAAACATTATGAACTAAATGAATATGTGAAACAAAGTTCGAGGATCGCTCCTGCAATTTTCATGCTTTTACCAATAGTAGCCGTTGCCAGGGATTTTTCAGATACTACTCTCAAAGATGAAAGAATTTTAAGATACGAATTGAAATTTAGTAACTATATAAATTTACGCTGAAAGTTCGATAGTCATAAGTGAAAATTACTCTAATTTATACAAAGCTTTGAAATCTATGTTGAAGACGCTATTCGTGCTAGTGTTCTCAAGGGACTGGCAAAGGCTAGCACTGTTAACGCTTTTAGTGCAGTCAACTTTTGCATCCCTAAAATTGCTTTTACAATAGCGTTTTCTATTTAAAAAAAATCGATTGAAAGTAACATTTCTACTACGCGGGATCCATTTTTAAAATATTTTGTTATCATAAACCACACTTTCATATCAAACCAACTTTTTCAATTATTTTTCGTTCCACATCCAATTTTATTTTTTTTAAAAAAATTAGATTTTCTTCAAAAAAAAGAAAAAAAACCTTGGGACTGTATTAAAATATTTAAATAAATTATATTTATTAATATTTCTCCTTTCGAAAACTCTTAATGTAGTAATTTTTACAAATTATATAAAATTAAAAGACTAATTTTACCTAAAAAAATTTCATCTATTGGTAATTATGTGTGCGCATTAATATATTATATATGTATCTACACTTTGGGATATTTTTGATAGATTATGTTCAATTTTTTAGTATTATATATGAAAAATAATATATCAGAAACATATTTTTATGGGAAAGTTATAAATTACCAATCACCCATAAGTTTGAAACCCTAGTAATAATTAGCTCTCAAATAAAAAAAAAAAAAAGACAATTAGGACCTAAACTTTTGTCATTTTTTTAATTAATGAACCTCATGAAGAATCCATTAAAACCAATTGTTTTCTAATTTTTTTTATTTAATCTATTTTATCGATTTTTTAAAATTTATTTTTCAATTAATAATAAGTAATATTTATCATCTACTATGACTTTTATCGCTTTTTATAATGTTTAAGAGTTTTGAATTTTTATTGGCTTTTATATTTTAAATTTTTTATTATATTTTATTGAATTTTAAATGATTGTTTTATCACCTATTAAATTTAAATTATTTTACTTTTTATAAACAAGATTTAATTATTTTAATTAGCAAATTTTTGAACGAAATTGAATTTTATGTTAATTAAAATAGTTAATTATTAAAACTGAACAAAATTTAAAAACGAAATAAAATAAGGTTTTTTATTAAAATAATGCTTTTGTAAAGTATTTAGGAATGTGGAAAAATCAATCGATATTTTTAATTCAATTCGGTTATTCGATTTTGATTTTTATTTTAAAAATTTTATTTATTTCGGTTTAATTTTAAAAATAAAAAACTGTAGAAAATCCAAACCAACCTAATAATAATAATAAATATTTTTTAATTATATAGTTAAAATTATTTAAATTTTAGTGATATATATTGAAAATCAAATCAAAATATTTTAATTAATCGAAATTTTAAAAATATATATCTAGATTTTATATAAAAATTTTAAAAAATCAGATTTAACTGAAATCGAATTGAAATATTTCGATTTAATTTAATTTGATTTGTATATAATTCGATTTAATTTTTTATTTTAATTTTTGAATAATTTAATTTTTGAATATTTTAATCGTAAGCTGTATGACAAGTTGACCATGAAAGCCAAAGTCAATTTTTTCCGCGTCTATAGAAGATTAACACATGGCATTTCTAATGGACTTTTCCAAAAGCTAAGGGAGAAAGTTTCGACTTCTGTAAGGAAATGAAATGCGGCAAGTTCTGAGAGATGGCAAAATATTTTGCTTTGGCTTTTTAATCTAATTATAGGCGTTTAATCATGTTCTGCGTGGTGTTATCTGTAAAATTTTTAAAAAAATTAAAAGAGTATATAAAATTTAATTCTTATAATTTATTATAACGTGTAAAGTAATAAAATAAAATATTTATAGTTTCTTATATTTTTATTAATTATTTTAAATAAAAATGAGTTAAAAATAAAAAAAATAAAATATTATCGATGCAATTGATATGTTCATATTATATATTTTATTAAAATACTAATTTTAATTTTTGATATTTTAATTTAGATATAAAAAAAATTGATTATTTTAATCATAAATTACTAAATGACGAAAAAAAATAAAAAATATTAGTCTAAAAAAATTGGTAGAAGAAATTAAGAAGGCTAAAATACAAATATTATCGTGGAAGAAGAATTTTATTTATTTAAACTTTTCGTGAAAATAAATCAATTTGAGTTTATTTAATTTAGAAAAATTAAAATATATAAATTAAAGAAGTACATGCGAAAATAGAGAAATTTTATAAAAAAAAAATTGTAGAGGATTATAATTTGATAGTTTCAATTTAGTATTTAATAACATGAAAATTGAAAACTATATGATATATTTATATATTTTTTCTTATTTTATTACTCTTTATCTTTATCGATATAGTTAAAAAAACATTCTATCATCTATAGATGATATTGAATCTTATTTTGATAAGTTCATTTCCATCTAGACCTGTCAGGAGGGCCAGATCAAGCAAATCGGGTTAGGTCATTTTCAAGTCACTTTGGTTCAGATCGAATCTTCAGATCAAATTTATTTTCACATAATTAGATTGCTTAATTTAATATTATTTTCTTGAAAATTATTATTATTATTATTATTAAAAACAGAAATTAGTAAAAAATGACAAGAAAAATAAAGATAAAATAAAGGAAAAGATGAAATATTAATAAAAGAGAATTCGGCATGAAATTAATGAAAATTAAGATAAAACAGTTAACGATAAACAACGGAAAAAAGGTGTTGAACAGATACCTATCCTCTCTACTCGGCTCGCCCATAATTTATTCCAAGCTTGGATAAAGCATATACTACTCAAATCCAATTTAGTTTGCTCAAATTATTATTTATTTTTATTTTACTTAATTTTTTTAATATAAATTTATATAATCTATTATCTAATTTTATATTTTTTATGCTACTTATATATACTTTTATGTATAATTATTTTTCATTTGACATATTATAATCCTAAACTTTAAAGACTTATTTTTATAATTTTTTATTCATATATAATATTATTTTTACTTTTATTAATTTTTCGGTGCCCAATGAGCTGGCTAGTATGATCTATGGGCTAATTTTTTTAGCTTGTCCATTCAACCCTTCTTAATACTTGAGTTTACTTTATATATGGAAAAAATGACATTGGTTTTACTTTTTCTTTTTTAAAAAATTAATTTAATCCTAATAATTGGAACAATTAAAAAAATTTAAAAATTCGAATAATTCGAATTGTCACGTGACCTAATCTATTCAGGTTAGTTTCAAGTCGATCCATTTGGGCTTCCGATCGGATCGAGTATGACCCCAAAATTTCCGGGCAAGTTTCAAGTCAGTGTCAAAATTGATAGGTCTATTTCCATCAAACTAATTTCATTAATTTTTTTAACAAAATATTTAGTTGATTATAAAAAAAATAGAAAATTAACTTTTCGAAAACATAGTATTTTGTACTTAATGTTTGTTTGGAGATCGAATTTTTCATTTTAAATTATTTTGTTAATAAAAGAGCTACTATAGTTAGGGATATATAAAACCAAACTGAAACCGAAAATCGAACCGAAATTTTGACAATTTGATCTATTTAGTTCGGTTTTTTGGTTCGGTTCTTTAGGATAATTTCGATTTAATCGGTTCGATTCAGTTCTTGGAGGGTTAAAACTGAAAGAACCGAACCGACCGAATGGCGTCGTTTTGGGACTTTTATATATAAAAAAATATATAAAATTTCGATTAATTTGATTTTCGGTTTGGTTCTATAAAAATTCGATTTTTTCAGTTCAGTCCTCATGAAAATTTTGGTTCAGTTCTGAAAATTTTAGAATTTTGATTTTTCGGTTCTGAACCGAACCGACCGGTTGAACACCCTAACTATAGTTATTTAATGCAACATTAAAATGACTTATTTATTGATAATAACGCAAAATACTTTTATAGTTGTTAAAATTATAATTTTAGTTTCTATGTTTTGATTAAAATAATAAAAAAATTGATTATTCTAATTATAAATTACTAAATTTTGCCAAAAAAAAGGATATTAGTCTAAAAAATTAGCAAAAGAAATTAAAAAGGCTAAAATATAAATATTGCCGTGAAAGAAGAATTTTATTTATTTAAATTTTTTATGAAAATAATTTAATGTGAGTTTAATTAATTTAGAAAAATTAAAATGTATAAATTAAAGAAG
>CANXYI010698832.1:0-10514 GCA_948208565.1 Hura crepitans
CAAACAAAAAGGGTTTCTAAAGCAGTTTAAAATCTGATTTAATTTAATGAATTTGTGTAATATTTTAGGCATGTTTTACATGAGTTGTTGACTTAAATATGACATGTATTTGTAATCAAATGACAAGGACATGAGATTTAAAATTACTATGCTAACTAACGATAATAAGATGATGAGATAAGTGATAATTGACATTAATGAGTTATGAGTATGTGCATATGATATATGACTTTAAGGTATGAGACACTATATACTACAATAATGAAAATTGAGTATTATTATATGTTACCATGAGTATAGTATATGTAACATATTTGTGTGTGCGAGTTATGTTAGCCTAAGGTGAGAATTTCTTAACTTCATATGACGTTATGATGAGGTAGATAGATGAATGTGATAGGTTTATATGGATGTAAATATGTATGTGATATGTGATAAATGACACACAAGATTGGTGTGAGACATATGTTGAACTTAAGTATTATGCATTACCATTTACATGGCATATAAGCATATGATAAGATGATGAAGAGATTATGAGCATGATTATGTGATGTGATATGTGATGACAACTATGATGTGTCATGAGAATATGATTATGATGTATGATAATGAGATATAAGAGTGTGAAATTAAGTACCAAAAATAATGATATAAGCTGAGCTTATCAACATACCATGTAATAATAGATGTTATTATGTGTTGTGAAAAGAAATTATGATGAGACAAGCATTTTATACTTGTGGTGAGTTATAATTATATAAATGCGATACATGGTAAATGAGGTATGAGATCCCATGCAACTAAATTATGGAAAATGAATAATTGTCTAAAGTATCCATGAGTATGCTATGTGTACAAGTTATGAGAATGAGATGAGTATGAGATATGAGATATGAGACATATATGGACATAACATGTGATGAGGTTATGTTTTATGTGTAATATGAGATAATTTTATAAAATTTGAGTAATTTTATAAAATTTGAGAGTAATTAACTATGATGAACATTGTATTTTAAATGTGTGCTTTATGATAATTAAACATGAAAATTGAGAATTAGATTAATTAATGTGATAATTGGAACTTAATAAACAATGCCATGTATGGCTAGACTATTGATAGCATTAGCATAGATTGGCATGCTAATAGGTGATTTGTTTAGCACTACTACATCCTCATTGTGAGATATTATGGGTATAACTGCATAAGCCCCATTTGGGTACTGTACATTATGTGTATGCTCTTCGGAGCAATTGTAATTTGTGACTACGAACGCTTAAGCCCTATTTAGGTGTTGTACATTATATTATGAGCTCATCCTTTATGTTTTATTTCATGTACGGATGCATAAGCCCTGTTTGGGTATCATACATATGTGTGATTACCTGTTATCTGATCTACTTTAGTCATCATATACAATGGGTTAAACTTAACTAAATGTGATTGATCTTAACATGACTTAACCTATCTTATTAATCTTAACATTACTTAATCTATCTTAATGAGACTAAGTAATAAGTAAATGCATGAGAACCACCATATGAGAAATAATAAGATCAATGAATAATGCATGTGATAAAATAAATCTCATGATATTTGTATGTTCTTCGATATAATTTGCCTTATGAGCAAGTTGCATGCCAAAACCATACATGCATTTAACTAAGAAGGTGAGTTCAAGTGAGCTATGCATAAATTCAATGTTAATTATGACATTATGGTACTTTTAAGAAGTATGATTGAATGTACACATGCATAATGTGATTTCCATAATTGTTTTGTATGCCATCAATCGGAGGGGTAAGTACGTAAGTTACAACATTGTATTTATCATGGTTTTAAATACTGCTGTCCTATGTGGAACTAGGTTAGAGACTGTTGATTATTTATGTGTGGGTTTAAGATAAAATGAATGTAATGATATATGTTCGATGAGATAGTAACAAAGATATGAATATGAGGAAGTAAGTGAGGCATTACAAAATGAAATGTCAGGAAGTGATGCTTGATATGGTGAATCCATAAAGGATAACAAGATTCTAGTGTTATATGTAAACTAATGTTGATAAGTGAGCTTAATTCCTTAAACTATGGTGAAACATAAACAATAATGTAAATATGATGTTATGATAAGAATGATGTGAACATGATTGAGTTGGTATGTGATAAGGTAATTCTAATGTTAAAAATACTTTGAGGTAAATTGAGTAATACAATAAAATAAAATATGCTACTATGTGTTACGATTAGTTAAGGCAGAGTAAACATGTGAGTTGTGAAGTTCAATCAAGATTGAATAAAATAAATTATGAATAAATGATAAATGAACCCGTGAAGAGTGCATATGTTCTAAATGAAGAGCTTATTATATATGTATTGTAGGGTTAACCATTATGTCAAAATAAGATTGTGTGAAGTTGAATTATATCAAATTGAATAAAGATAATGATGGAATTGAAAATGAAAAATTGTGTTTATGTGTGTTTGTGTTATGATGATGAGTTATGCTTTATATGTGAAGATGACAAATAAGGGTTATCTAAAATGGTTAAACACCACTAAGCATTATTGCTTAGCGCGTTGATTTTTCCATGCATAGGTTGAGATTTTTGACATTAACGGAAGAGGAAGTTGTAAGTGGAATCCAAGACTAGTTTAGAAAGCATACTTTGTTAATGCACGAGTATGTGTTCTGGGGCATTTCATTTGTGATTCATTTGTTTTTATCAGTCTTATGTTTTTAGAAAGTTTTCAACACAATTGGGTTTTTGTTTAGATTATTTTTATGTAAAATTTTGATAAAGAGATTGTGGGATTTTTAGATTTAAATATTGGTCTTTATGGCTTGATATTTTTCTAATAGGCACCCATTTAATTTATTGCTTAAATTGAGATTTTTCATTATGATTTAATTATTGAGATTCTGAATCAACTTTTGAGTTTAAGCATGTGGTAAAGCTAGAATTGTTTGAGATTGAGATAATGCGTACAAAGTTTGTTGAATGTATGGGATGTGAGCAATATTAGAGTGTCTGGTGCGTATGGCATATAATGTGGCACTCATTTGTCTAGTGCCGTCGGGCATCGGGAGAAGGGGCAACATAGGTAAAAAAAGGGGTTGGCCAAGAGTCAAACTTGACCGAAAGGATGAGTGTAACTTTTTGGAAGATGTATCTTCTTCACTTTCCTATATAAGGGATGATTTCTCGAAACTCCTGTTAGAGGCTAAAAAGTCTCTTTTTTCCCTTAGAGTTGCTCCTTTTTGCTTTAAATGGTTCTGAAGATCCCTTAAAGGGTTAGGGTTTTAGTAATTCTTTGTTGTTTACATTAATTTGTTCTATTAGCTATCTTTTTATGACTAATCATTTCTTTATGTTGTAGGCGATATGTCTTCTCATCAATAAGTTGTTCTTGAGGCACAAATGAAGGTATTGCAATAGAAGACAAAAGCTTCTGCTTAGGCTATTGCTGCCTTAAAAAACCTATAGGTGGTAAGCAAAGAGGGAGGGTACAATTGACCCTATCATCGATAAGAAGCAGAAATATGTGCTTGGTGATAACATGGATGATGAGGCTCCGATTAATGCCTTGTTGCAAAGCCTCTTAAGCATAAGTTAGTGCGTAATTGACAATTGGGTTTCTTAAAGTGATGTAGGTGCTCCCAATCTTCCTTTAACTGAGCAGTCTCTGTTCGAGTCTGGTTTGACTCTTATGGGTCTTCCTTCTCTAATGCCCAATCTGGCAAAGCTGTTCACGAAGAAGTTAGGTAATACGGCTTTTGTCACAGAATTTGAACATGGCTCTATATTTTATCTATAGCATGGATTTCCTGTGGACATCGATCGAACGTAAAAGATCCCCGATTTAAAGACCATCACGAATTAGGTAGGGAGTTACCTACTTCAAGTATGTGTGTGCTTACTTTCAATATGATCTAGTTTTTATTTATGCTTATGCTAATAATTTTTCCTTCAATTTACTTACAAAGGATGCAACTACTCCAAGTTATGGGATCATGCACTTCCTAGTTTAAGTTATAGACCACCCTTGAGAAGGGGAGAGTGAGGGAAGTTGATTAGCTTTTAGTTGCTATGAGAGCCAAGTCCAAACGGCTATAGCGTGATTATGAGCAGATCAAGAGGGAGAAGAATAGTTAAGACAATTATATTCTGGGTCTAAATGTCAAACTTGACGATGCTTGATTGGAGATTACTGATAAAGACTTCAAAATTGTGAGGTTACAGAAGTAGGTTGTGGAGCTCAAGGCTACCAAATAAGATCTTACTATGGAGCATAACAGGGCATTAAAGGCCTTAGAAAAGGAAATAATCGAGGAGATCAAGGGCTCTTTATCAGACTTTTAGTTGACTGTGAAGTCATAATTGCAAAGATATTTGCTCGATCAAGACTTTTCATAGATTAACAACATAGAGAAACATCAGATTGTGGTTTTTTATAAAGGCCATATCGTCAATGAAGTAGTCTTTAGAGAACCCGATCCTCCTTTTCCCAAAGAATGATGCCTTTTTAATCTTTTTTTTTTGTGTAAAAATCCTTGTTATTGAATAAAGAATGTTTTTTTTATCTTTCTTGCTTTTGCCATTATTATTAGAATTCATCCATTTGTACGTTATGTGATATTTCTTATATGCAGTTGATCGACCATTTGTAGCTTATAATTCTTTTTTGAATTTACTTGAGACATGTTTTGCCTTTATTTTTGTCTTTTCATGATAAATTATTTGAGGCGTGTTTGCCTTTGTGAGTCATTTAAGGCACATTTGCCTTTATAGGTTATTTTAGGCATATTTGCCTTTATAGATTATTTCAGGTGTATTTGCTTTTATTCATTCATGAATTAATAGTGAGGAAATAAGTTAGCTGCAAAGAGTAAGTTGTCTTTTTAGTTAAAGCAAAGGAAATTCATTACATGAAACCAGGTCGGGTTGATTTGCTAATAAAAGTCGGTAATTACACGGAGTATTTTTTAAGACTTTCCATATTTTATGACCTAAGCAACTTGGCACCATTAATTGTCTTCAATTTATAAGCATCAGGGTTAAGGACTTTGGATATTTCATAAGGCCCTTCCCAGTTAGGCATAAGTTTACCGATCCCTATGTTTCCTGAGCCATTTTTAGCCTTTCTAAGAAGAAGGTTGCTTGCATCAAAATTTCTAGCTTTTACCCTAGTGTTGTAGTATCATGAGACATACTACTTAGGCTACCATTCGTATCTATGCATGTTCCCTTTTTTTCTTTAATCATATCAAGTTCGTGCTTTATTTCTACTTTATTGTCTTTGTCATCAAATAACTCAACCCTATAAAAGGGTAAGCTTATCTCTACTTGCAGGACGACCTTGAAGCCAAAGGTAAAGAAGCATAGTGTCTCATTGGTGGTCGATTAAGGTGTTATTTTATATGCCCATAATACACAGTTGAGCTTTTTAGTCCAATTGACCTTTGCTTCCCCAAGGCATTTCTTTAACCCTTCAAGCAACATATAGTTCAACACTTCTATCATGCTATTGGTTTGGGGATGTGTAACTAATGTGAATTAGAGTTGTATTTTACGGCCTTAGTAGAATTCTCTAAATAGATAGCGGTCAAATTATTTTCTGTTGTCTATTATAAAAACTCTTTGTAGTCCAAAACGACACAGAATGCTTTTTTAGATAAAGTTTCGCACTCTTACTGATGTTATAGCTACAGTTGGCTCCACATCTATCCACTTGGTGAAATGTTCCATTTTGACTATAAAAAATTTTTGTTCTCTCTTGCTTGATATTAAGGATCCTAAGATATCAAGTCCCCATTGGTCATGGCTAAGATATACTGATCGGTTGCTATTCAACTCCAAGCTTTCTGACTATTTTGCCACGAATCTAACATTGGACACATTTTTACACCATTTATTTTACATCCTTTAATATTGTCGGCCAGTAATACTCTACTTAAAATACTTTTTTGCTCATAGTTCTACTTGCTTTATGGGCTCTGCATATTCCTTCATAGATCTCGCTAAGAACATAGTTTCTTTCTGCTACTGTTACTCATTTTAGCCATGGGTGGGTCACAGGGATATTCCTTTCTTCGACCTTTGTCTACATTTATATGAAGTCATTGAAGGTGACTATTTTTGCTAAAAGATCCGCCTAACCATTCTACCTTGTGGGATTCTTTCTATCCTCTAAGTGGTCCTATTGTCTTCTAGCTATTTTAGCATGTTTTTCACTTTCTCTAAGTACTTTTTCATGGTTAGCTACTTTACTTTGAAGTTGCCTTAAATTTGACTTGTTACTAGCTAGGAATTGCTTTTTATGACTAAGGATTGCGATCAGATTTACTTTACTAGTCTTAGTTCGGTAATCAAAGCCTTATATTTTATTGTTGGATGCTTTTAAGTTCATACTTAGTCCATATTCAATGCTGAGGCTCAAGTGCCTTTGATATATATTCCTGCACTTGCTCGATAATTATTTAAAGCTCTATCCATATATAGTTTCCACACACTAGATTCTGATTGAGCTTTTGAGACTTCTTCCTTCTCAGTGAATTCTACAACGAAGTCCACGAGGATTTGTGCTTTCAAGGAGGGGCGTGGTTCAAAGTGCACATCATATGGTTGAAGCTTCATAGACCATTCATCAATCTTTCTGTCAATTTTAGGCTTATGCAATATTTATTTGTTTAGATGAGTTTGTTTGAACAACTAATTTGTGTGACTAAAAGTAGTTTTTCAACTTTTTAATGCTCATCATCAATGTTATCAACAACTATTTGACTTGGCTTTTTCTTAATTATGATCCCCTTAGTACTTGGCTGGCATAATAGATAGGTTTTTGTTCTTTACCTTTTTCTTTGACTAGAACTGATGCCATGGTTTCTCCTATAGTAGAGAGATATATATACGGTGTTTCACCCCTGATCAATCTGCTGAGAAGTAGGGTTTCATGAGGAAAGGTTTAAGTTTTTCGAAGGCTCTTTGGCAATTATCATCCCATGCAAACTTGCCATCTTTTCTTAGTTTCTTAAAATAAGTATTTTAAGGCTATTATCTTTCCATTTAGTTTATGCACATCATTTAGGCTTTTTGATGGCTACATATCTATGATGGCTTGTATTTTTTGGGTTGGTTCTATCCCCCTCTGGGATACCATGAACTTGAGGAACTTTCTTGAGTGCATGGAAAACATGCATTTCTCTATATTCAACCTTATCCGATACATGATCAAAGTGGCAAAGATTTTTGCTAAATCACCTGCATGTTATTTACAGTTTAGCTTTTGATAATCATGTTATTAACATACACTTCAATCGATCAGTTGATATCTTCTTAGAACATCTTGTAGACCAACCTCTGGTAAGTAGTCCCCATGTTTTTTAGGCGAAAGGCATTACCTTGTAGCAAAAGATTCCTTTATGTGTAATAAAGCTCGTTTTCTCCCAATATGGACCAAACATTAATATTTGGTGATACCCAAAGTTAGCATCTAGAAAAGAATAAATTTCATATCCTACTATAGAGTCTACCAACTAATCAATGTAAGAGAGGGGGTAGCCATCTTTTGGGCATGTTTTATTCAAATATGTGAAGTCAACGCACATTTGCATCTTTTCATTCTTCTTTTCACCAACACTACATTAGCCAGCTAGTTGAGGAAAAATACTTCCTTGATAAATCTAGCTGCTATGAGTTTTTAGGTTTCCTCAATAATAACTGATAAGCGATTGGCTACATATTTTCTCATTTTTGCTTCATTGGTTAAGCTTTCAGGTCAATATTCAATTTGTGACATATGACTTTTAGGTCTATTCTAGAGATGTCTTCTCAAGACCAGGCAAAGATAAACTTGTTAAGGACAAGTAGCTCCATCACTTTTTCTTTTATGGGTTTAAGCATATGACTTTTGATCAACACTATTTGCTCGAGTGCTATCTCTACTTTCATTACTTCTCCTTCCGACTCTAGCCTTGGGATTTTAACTCTGGTTCCTCTATTAGGTCGGCTAAGGGTTTTTTTTTTTGGCATATTTAATTATAGTGATGTAGGCTTCTTTGGCAACTTTTTAGTTTCTTCTGACTATCGCGATACCTTTTGTGGTGGGAATTTTTCATCACCAAATATCGGATGCTAGTTATTGTGCCTATTTAAAGTAGCATTAGCCTTCCAACGATAACATTGTAAGCAAAAGGCATATCAATTATCATGAAATTGCATTTGAATACATGCAAAACCCCTTTCTCCCCTAACTCTACATGTAAATCTACCATCCAACAACTAGAATAAAAGCATTACCTATGTTGATTAGTAGTGCTTTGGTATCAGTCAACTCTTTAAGGGGAAAGTTCATCCTCTTGTAAGCATAATATGTTAATATGTTGATAGCACTTTCGTTATCTACAAATATTCTCTTCACCAGGAAATTGACAATATATCTTTGTATCACTAGAGCATCTTCGTGCGGGATCTTTAAATCCTTTGCTTCTTTTGCTGAAATTGTCATTGTGGGCATTTTCTTAGATTTATCTAAGAGAAATAGTCCTTTAGGCATCTTTTTTCTTTTTAACAGACTTTCCTATATGGAGATCCTCTAATGATCATGTTCATTACCCCTGTTTTTTGCCAATCGAGCTTGACAGCTTTTAGTTTCCTTCTTTCCTCATTAGAGTCGGAGTTGCCATCGAAGCTGGAGGAGAACTCTTGCTTCTTTTTGCTAACATATCTTTTTAATGACCCTTTGTTTATCAGTTTTTCTATCTTTTGTTTTTATGCATCTGCATTTATCTTTGTTGTGGCCTACATCTTTATGGTATTCAGAATATTTGCTCTTATCCCTTCTTTCATATGTTTTTTGATCCTTTTTCTTCTGTCAATTCACTTTGCCATGATTGCTCTTAATCCACATTAGGATTTTTGTAAGCTTTGTGTTTAAAGGTGTGAAGTTGTTATGCTAATTAACCAATTATCCTCTTTTTTCATCTTTTCTTCTAGGGGAATTTCTCCTAGGGGATTGATTTCGCTTAAGGTTTTTCCTTGTTAGGCTATTTCATTATTTGCTTTTGAAGGGGGATTTTGCTCTCTTCCCTATATGTAGTTTAAGGTTGTACCATTCGTTGGCTCTGCTTATATCGTCCAGGGCTATATATTGCTTAGCTTGACCCATCAATTTTACGAAATTGATGAGCCAATCGATTATTAAAGAGTTATATAATCACATGTTCCTTACATTATTAATCATAGTAACCACCACTACTTCAATGTTCAAGTTCTCAATGTCAAAGGCTACTTCTTGGAACCTTTCCACAAAGTCCCGGAGGCTTTCATTGTGCCCTTGTATGACACCTTGCAAGTTAATTACAGTTTTCTTAGCTCTCATCTGAATAACAAACCTATTTATATTTTTTCATTTTCACCTCTCAAAAATAACGAATGAAAGGAATATCCCGTACCTCATAGGCAAATGGCGAATCCGTGTTTTCATCTTAGTTAGGCTTCATTGGATGTCTTGATTTAAATTTCTTAACCACTTTGACAAACATGTTATCAAATTCGTCTTCTCTGCCAATCAGGTTTTTCCCTTTCTGCTCAGTTTCTTCACTCAACATTTTGCTTTTTCTAAGCTTTTTGGATTTCCTCGTTCTATACTTGTTATTGATAGAATTTGAATGAGATTTGGATTGGGAATTACATTTCCCATTTTTCTTCAGCTTGGAAGCTACTTCCTCTTCTCTTTTAGACCTTAGTTCTTTAATGAGCTCTAAACATATGTCTTCATTGAAGGTCTGCAGAAGTTGTTGTAGAGCCTTTGAGTTGACAGGGGTTCCCGTTCCTAGTGCATCTTTGTTTATTAGACTTTGGGAAAGGCCCAACAAAAAAATTTGGCTTAGGTCTTGGTCTTGCATCATCCTCCATTAGACTCTCCATAAAAGCACCAAATAGTAGAGTCGGCTCTAGCAAATATTGAAACTCAAAACTTGGTGACCTGTAAAGAATAGGAAAGCTTGCCCCAAAGGTCATGGGATTGAATCTCTTATGCTTAAGTTAATGATAAAAGATAACAAAGTATGAATAAGTTGAGATATGTATAAGAAGAAGAACCTGTATGGGGTCTGCTCTTTTATATAACTTCAATAGCGCACTTAATTCATGTGGAGGTCCCGAGTTCGCTAATTCGAGTGTGATAACTATGGTCAGAATTTGTCTCCAGAGAAATCTTATGTGGTCTATGCATATTCTCATTAATTGGCCCATTAAGAGAATATAGTAATATTGATACTATCATGAATAAAATAATAAAAATTTAATAATTTTAAATCTAAATAATGCTTATTTGATGCTCATGAGTATCCATTATCAATCTGAATGAACTTGCACAAAGATCAAATTTAAAAAAAAAATGATGCTTAAATAAATACAAGAGAATAAGGTATTAGTATTCAGATTGACCTAGACTCGTATATCATAACATTTATAGAGAAAATAGTATTAAAACGTATCAAGTTTAC
>CANXYI010698900.1:0-13051 GCA_948208565.1 Hura crepitans
AACCATCCAAACGACTTCGGATTGGCTTCAAACTTTATCCAAAATTCTCTTGTAATTAATACTACCCATCAGTACATTTAGTGCGACTTGAGCCTTGGGAAGCATTATTCATCTCGGAAGTACTATGCACGAGAGTCAAGATTTTCAGGTCGTTACAGATAACCCAATTAGTTATGAGCTTTTCAAGTTTACCATGTCTATAGAAAACAAGAGTCTTTTTTGTACCAATCTCTTTCCTGGTGCATTTGGCCTTAACTATATGCTCTGGACTAGTGGATTTCCAATGTCTAGTCTTTGTTGACTTGTTATATCGAGTTTTTCTTATGCTTTTATACTTTTTGTCCCTTCTATAAAAAAGTATCACACTTGATCATCCAATCTCTGAGCTACACATATTGCAAACTGAACCCAAAGAGACAATTACCATTATGAAAATGCATCATGTTTAATGATTGAGTATAAGAAGTACTTGGCAAATCCCATGGTTCGAACTTAAATATGTTAATGTCCCATATAACATTATCGAAATGAACACCATTCAACTTGAGTTTAGGAAAATAATCGACAAGTTCTTTATCAATATGGTAGAATAGGTAGCCTACTCTCCCTATCATTTCTCAATCATTAAGAATTCAATACAAAATGAGAAAGTGGATTAGGCACAAGTCATGTTTTTCTTCATTGAGAAGCTGTGAACTTGGTTAAACTAGTAGAGGAAGGAAGTCTTTCTAAATTTTAAAATGAAAAGAAAGTCTTTCCAAATTTTATTACATAACTAAAGCCTAATCAAAAAGTTCATGACATAGACCAATCCAATTTTTATGGCATCCAAATAATCATCATTAGACTAATAACAAACATATCAGATACTAAGAAAGGTATAAAGTGATGTATAACTAGTTCCTAGCATCAATTGCTTTGCAAAACTTTTCCAACATAAATTTAACAAATTATATCATGTAAGCATGATCCCAATGAAATCGAAGAAGAAAAAATCTATTAGAAACTAGTACTACCATTCATTTCATGTCATGAAATCAACATTCAATGAAGTTGCTATAAGTTTTAGGAGTGTGCATGGGACGGGATGGTTCAGGATTTATTAAATTCCAGTCCCATCCCAAACTTTCAAGAATGCTAAAATTCAAGTCACAGTCCTGTCCCTTTTCTTTATCGAACCAGTCCCATCCTAAACCATTTTTCGAGATAAAACTGGATGGGATTTCGGGACTATGGGACACATCAAAATGGTATGGATCGAAACAGGATTGGAATATCTCATTTAAAATATATTAATAATGAAAAATAATAAAAAAATAAATTCCATCTATGTTTCATTTGAATTATAGTAAATATATTTGTAAAAAAAATAACACATCATCAAACAAAAAAAAAGAAATTGAATTCAAACTCAACCAAACTTGTGGCCTTTCTTTGAGCGTGGATTCAACATAAATTGAAAAACAAAGACATAAGAAATATGGAGAAATGGGGGTGGGGCGACTGTGAGTGTGAGTATGAATGTGAAATGCAATAGTGGTAATTAGTAAATATCTAAATGGCTAAATGGTAAGGTAAATTAGGGTTTAAAAAATATTTTTAAAAAAAAAACTATTATACTATTATCAAATATATATTATATATAATTAATTATATATTATTATCTAATTATTGTATAATATAAGGATATTATAAATCTATCTAAAGATGTGTAATTATATAATATATAATTATATATTATTATTAAATATGTATATTATACATAATTATATATAATATATTTAATAAAATATATTGATTCAGAATGTCCCATTTTCGATTCGATTTGGTTCGGAACGGATAATCGGATCGGGACGGAATAGACATAATACTTAATCTTAGTCCCGTTCGAAATTTAAATTCGGTTTAAGACCTAGGACGGATCTTTTAAAAAAATTAATTTTTTACAGTTCAAGATGTTTTGAGACGATTTTTTTAGTTCGGTTCAAATATCCCATATCCCATGCACACCTCTAATAAGTTTTACGTCATTAATAAGCAAAACTTGCTTATAAAAACTCACCATGCAATGCATCTCCTTTTTCAGCATGATCATATTCTGATAAGGGCATCACTATAGATTGCAGCTTCACCTTTTCACCCCATTTGTTATGAAAAGATTGAACAATAATGATTTGGTCCAATTCTATTATAATACCATTGAACCCAATGGAGACCAAATAGCAAATCATGACAAATAATAGAATAAAGTTACAATGCAAAAGGGTAAAAAAAACCTAGTATTCCATTAATTTCTCAGCATGCTCTCTTTCTTCAAGACTTGATTCCTTGAAAAATCTATTCGGGTAAACCCACAACTGAGATTTAAAGTAAAACCACAAGTAAGACTCAGATAACTCATTAATTATGAAAATCTAGAAAAGAAATTTACTTAGGAAGACCCTTGAGCGCAACATTGTCTTTATCAATAGGATACATTGTATTCCATATTACAATATAATAAAGACAACAAAATTAGAAAGACTATAAGAAAATAGAGGCATAAGAATTAAGAAATTAAATGCCTAGCTCAAATTGTGAACGAACAAAATAGCCATCTTAGTGTGAGCTCAAAACCATTAGACAAAAGTATCAACCCCCAGTTTGTTGCAATTCCCTTTTTAATTTCTTGTCTATTCCATCTCAAACCTATATCCTCTTTGAATTACATCCTAAAGCATAAAAAATTGACAAATAATTCAACAAAATCTAATGATTAATGCTTTTTATTACTTTCAGCTGAATGTTTATCCCCTTTGTTGTCGAGAATCCTCTTTGTGCTTTTCGTTCTTGAATTTCTGACAATCAAGGTCATTTATTTGCTCTTGCTGCACTTTGACACCGAATTCTATTTCATACCTTTTTTTCTACCTCAATTTCTATCATCGCTTTCTTCCTCTCACTAGCTTGATCCACTGCTATCAAAAACTCAAGGCTCCTCTGCTCCTTAGGCTTACGAATGACCCAATTCCATACCTTTCTCTTGTCGGTGTAAGGGACTTTGATGGTAGACAACAAGATTCGATCCTTCCATGCCTCCTACATTCTCTCTCTCTTTTTTTTCGCCTTTTCCTTTTCCATTTTTTATTATTTCTTCTAAATATAAAATAAGTTTTGGTGGAAAAATTAATTCCCACTAGATTATCCACCTACATTTTCTAGCAACAACGACCAGTTTTTTTTTTTACTTTTAAAGACCGAATTATGTCCCTTAGTTAAAAAATTATAAATTGGCATTTAACAACCAGATTAAATTCCCTTCATTAATTATCTATCTATAACGATTGGATTTTAATCCCTTCATTAAATTTTAGTTGCTAGAGATTTTTTTTTTGTAGTGTCTTGATTTTATATAAACTTTAAATTTTTTTATGGCTAATTTTTCCCTTTTGGTTAATTCACAAAAAAATTATTCAACTTATAAAAACATTTATAAGCATTGTTTCAATGCAAAGCAAATAAAAGATTTACAAATATAATTTGCAATGTATAAATCCAGTTTGTCACACAACCATACTAATTAAAAACTAATAGTAATAATAAAATTTTTTCACATAAATTAAAATAAAAATTGAAAAATTTTATAAAAAATTAAACTACAAATAAATTCTATATTTTTCAATCATATTTAAATAAAAGGAAATATTTCTTTATTAAATAATTAAATATTAGCCACATATGAGCAAATTTGAAAAAAAATTACACAATTTATTTAATAACAATGATAAAATTTATTATTGATTTTTAATAACATTAATTGCTAAAAAATTAAAAAAAAGTAATTTTTTAATAAAATTGAGATTTTCGTTAATTTTAATTGTAAAATGGATAAAGAGACTTAATTGAAATGCCTCGTAAATATTAAAAATTCTATTGTTAAATTTTAAACAATAGAATTCTAATAAAAATTTAATTTAAGCATGATGATTTTTTTTAAAAGTTATCCCTCTAAATCAATGCAATAATCATTCTCCTTGATATTCACTCATTTTATTCTCTATGTAAAATCGAAACTCATTTTCGATGAACAAGTTAGTCCATGAGAAAATAAGTTTGCTTAAACCTCCATTTATGTGCAATGTGTTGATAAGATGTTAATAAATTAAAATAATAAGCTCAACTCTGTTAAATATAAAATAGATTAAAGGTAAAAGCAAAATCAATTTGAAGTGATCATAAAGAAGAATTCTAAACCTTTAGCACCAATCTTCTTTTTTCTTTTTATAAAAAGTTTATAAGTAAAAGTTTGTAAATTGAGAGAAAGACATTGCAAAGTTAAGTATATGTACTCCTAACCTAAAAGTTTTAAAAGTTGATAAAAGTTATTATATTTAAAAAGTATAGTCAAAATTGAATGTATGTAATTCTTTTGTATTTTTAAAAGTTATAATTAAATATCTTAAAATTTTTATAAACTTTAAAAAAATGTTAAAAATTTTAATGAAATAACTTAAATTTTTAAAATATTTTAAAAATTTTAACTGAATACACCCAAATTTTTTTGAAAAGTAAAATTTTTGAAATATTATGATTAAATACACCTATATTTATTAAAAATTGTTCATTGAGTGACTTTATATAGGATTAAAGGATAGTATATAATAAAAAGGGATAATTACAAATAATACCCCAACATATTAACCCATTTCAAATTCCTAACAATTTTGTTCAATTGGATTGTTTACATTATTTATTATTTTCAAATTAAGTTCACGATCTAATAACATATCAAAATTTAATGGCATATGCTCAAAGGATAATTACTTAGACATCGTAAGGTTAATTTATCATTTCACTTAAATATAAAGGATATTGATATGCATGTAGTATGACAATATATGACATTAGACTTTCAATGTTTATTGGATGTAAAATTTTTGGGTTGAACTATAAATCAACCACTACAAAAAATTTTGAAAACTACGACGAAAGAATCCATCGGGGACATTACGAAATCCATCATGGATTATTAAAATGCAACGGATCCGTGATGGCTTAAATTCCATTGGCATTTCTTCATAGGGATTTGTCGTCAACGATTTTGTTCCATGGCAATTTTTTTCAACAAATTCTAATCCATCGCAAATTGAAAAACCATTGTCACATAAAATAAGAAATTTGGTCATATTTCAATTTTTGAAAAAAGACAACGAAAATTACATCAAAAATCTGTCGCATATGTTAAAAAAATTTAAAAATTAAAATCGATGGATTTTCCATCGCTACGTACATCGTAGAAAAAAAAATTCTAAATAATGTTAAATTCCGTTGCAAATACGTTTGGTTTTTTTGTATTAAATTTTAAAAAAGTTTGCAATGAAATTTTTTGTCCCAAAATCCATCTATTATTTTTCATTTTAATTCATGTTATTGGTTTTCACATTTTCCCTCTGAATTACATTTTCCCTCTGAATTACATTTTCCCTGTTAAACAGACAATTATCAATCTCAATTTAAAATATTCAAATATATAAATTCATGATTTAAAAATGTCCATGAAAAGGACACCAAACCCATAGTTCAAGTATTTAAAAGCATACATATAGTTATAAAAATCACATAAACACCAAACATCATTCATTGTTCTGAAAAAGGCCAAACTCCAAACACAATCCATATAAAACATAATAAAGTTTGCTACAAAGATCCATGACTACTGTGATGGAAGTTGAATGTCATTTACAGTAGTGGAAGGATGTGTTGCTATAGCATTAGAAATGTCGGCAACAACATCAAGTGCAGAAGGATCAAAAGCAGCTATAGCATCTAAGGATGGTGGAACTCAATTAGACAACTAATGCTTAAGCACTGGTAGTAAATGATATGAAAGTTTAGGTATCATATCCCTAATAGCCTCTTTAAATAAACCTAACATCTTTTGTTGTGCTTGTACTCGAGCATTTGTAGGAGTTGTTGAGTGAGCATCAAATGATGTAGAAGATGAACTGAGGTTAAGTCCATAATAATGTGATGCATAAAACCTGAGGCTAAACAATCTTTTTTCTTTACACCACCTACAACCTTATAGTATAGCCGATTTTCATTGATTGGAGCATCACTCTGTGAATATTGCTTTTGAAGTTGGAGATATTTATCATATAAATAAAGTACATTAGAATGAACAACAATAACATTGTCAAAGTCATTTCTAGTTATTTATGTTTGAAAGTTAAAACAACGCATAAAAATTTAACTTACATGATCTTGGTAAGAGCATTCACCAACAAAGCCTACACCATCATGCTTATGCGGATGAATATGCACATGTAGCTCTGGAGGTGTTGGTTCATGACCTAATTTCTCAGTCTAAACCAATTGCATTACACAATATCAACTAAGGATAATCATATTTTATGCCATTGCCATAAAAAATTGGATACAAGAAACACAAAGTGATATAACATGAAAAATGTTAAAAGATAATATAAATGGTAAGATTATCATACAATTAAAAATACTTACCATCTTTTTACTATGCTCCGCAGAAGATAAGCAACCGCCAGTGTGAGTTCTAATTGCTTCTTCGTTTGTTGTGCTTCTATGATTCCTTGTATTTTGCTTAGCTTTCTTTTGGCAGTTAGAATCTTCTCAAAGTTTCTTCTAGTTATCGAACACTTCATCTAGAATACCATCTTATTGCTTGTTATGCTTACATCTACTAATAAAATCACTGTAGCAATTTGCTGCCTCAACTTCCCATGCTTGCTTTACTGCATCGCCAATCAAAAGATCCCAATAAAAGTGCTTCTGCAACAATATTCATAAAAAAAAATATTAGTAAACCATGTAATAGATTTCAAATATTACTCAACTCATACATGTACCTCGAACTCTTCAAAATAAAAATCCTTCAAATCTTTTGGAACACTTTTCCAATTGATAGCATTAGAGTGAAGCTTAAGCTTAAAAATCTTTATAATTTTATGTGAACATGCTAAAGAAGGAAACAACCTAAACAAAAAATGAAGTTAATGCTTCAGTAACAATATTTATCAAAGCAAAATGTTAATGACATAAGGAGTTCCGTTAAAGATAATTTATGTACCTGTTGTGTATCACAATGATATGCTCTCTTCTAACATGACTAACAATGGTCTCACTATGTGATCCTGCACTACTACCTAAAGTGGAAAGTATGGTCAATGATGGCATAATGGGCACAGGTGGTGTAGTATCTGCAGTAGATCTAGAAGGGTTTCCAAATAAAGCTGTTGATCCAACCTGCCCAGTTGTAACCTGAGGTACTCGTGCCATAAGGCCATAATCTAGAATAGCTTACTCTTAACCACTCCCTCTACCTTGTCACCAATTTGTAGCCATGGTCATCATGGATTATACTAAGGAAAAAATATGAAAGAGCAAAATGTAAATAATTCAATTGATACATACATATGGAATTATTAAAAATGCATAATATTATCCTGAATCTGTTTCAACAAGAAAGTCATCGACATCCTCCTCTTCAGTTTCATACTCATCTACTGATGATTCTTCAACATCGTCAATAGTCTCATCAATTTCATCATTTTCACTAATTGGATCACACAATACAATTTGCTCATCAACCTTCATATCCGTATCTATCTCATAAGCTTCAACTTCTTCCATTTGGAATGTATCACT
The DNA here is from genome assembly GCA_948208565.1 of Hura crepitans. Lineage (NCBI taxonomy): Eukaryota > Viridiplantae > Streptophyta > Magnoliopsida > Malpighiales > Euphorbiaceae > Hura > Hura crepitans. The sequence continues at coordinate 7,663 of CANXYI010698900.1, forward strand.
AGATTCATTGTTTCTTTCCAATGCATTATCAGGTTCGATAACAACATTCCTAGGTTTGACCTTTAACACAGCTATCCAATCATCAACACAGTTTTTTGTGCTAAGATAAGACACATATTATACTTGAGTTGCTTGCATTGCTAGCACAAATGATTCATACTTATTGAACCGACGCTGTTGATTAACATCAACCAAGTTATATTATATATACTCCCTAACACCAACATTTTCAGTTAGATCAAACCATTCACAGTTGAACAAAATAGCTTGATTGGCAAGCCTGGGTATTCCAACTCCATAATCTCCCGAATCCGTCCATAGTAGTCACCAACATTAGAAGCATAGTTCGACCCCTTTATACACACCCCACTATCCGTTATGGATTTAACCGTCCTATGAGATTCAGTGTAAAATTTATATCCATTTACAAAGTATATTGGATAACACTTCACTAATCTTAGGGGTTCTTTAGCTAGACTACACATGAATGGATTTACAATATGGTTGATCTTGGCCTTTCCAAAAAAATTAAGAATGATTTAGTTACAATTATAAAATGATATTAAGACAAATGAAACTATTGTGGTTAAAACTTACATATTCCTCAAACCATGAACTGAAATGTCTTTCAAAATTTTCATCTATTTGATCTTGCGTTAGATATGGAGCTTGCTCTTTTAGTAAATGAACATGCAAGCTTAAATAAAATAGATTGAAAAGTTAAAAAATATATATTAAGCATGATATGTTTAGTTGGTTAATAAACAATATCTAAGTTATGCAAGTTACCTCACAAATGGATCAATTTCTTCACAATTTAACAGAACATAAATACGGGTAGCCAAATATTTTTCACTTGACAAGTGTCTTTCAGTTTGTTGTCTAGCCAATTAGCCTGGATAGCTAAATATCTTCAAATTTCCCTTAAGGTCTTATCCAACACCACCATCATCATTACATGGAACACTACGGTTATGTGTCATAACATGAGGTTCAAAGTAATATGAACAAAAGTTTGATATCTCTGACAATAAATACACATTGCAAATTGAACCTTTGACACTCCGCTTATTCCCAATCATTTTCTTTAAATGCCAAAGATACCTATTATACACAATAGTTTCACTTAAACCATTATTTGTTTATAAGAATGAACATTAGGTGAATATCGATAGAAAATAAATGCCTCTCGAAGGGATACATTCACCAATATTGTATAGGTTCTGCAATCTTAGTTTCATAAGGTAGATGTATTGGCAAATGTTCCATAAAGTCAAAAAACTCTAGAGGAAATATGTGTTCCAATTTACACAATATATGTGGGAATTCGAACTCCAATCTTTCCATTTCAATAACTTTTAAGAATAGTTGATGTGCGATCCCTAAAGAATAAGCTCAACTCTGTAAAAGCTTGCCATACATTGTGTGGAATCAACTTAGAAAAGGCAATGGGCAATAATGATTGCATAAAGACATGGTAATCATGGCTTTTCATGCCAAATAACCTATAGTTGTTCATATCTACACATCGCCCCAAGTTAGATAAATATCCATCTGGATACTTTAAGTCTTTTAACCACTCAAGCAAAACAAATTTTGATTTTTTATCTAATGTGTAACTTGCTTTTGGATATTTTCCAATTCTAGGATTTATGTCTAAATCCGAGTAATCACACAAATCCTTTAAATCTTGTTGTGCCTTTAAATTGTCTTTGGTTTTGCCTTGCACATTTAAAATAGTGTTAAACACATTATTAAAGTCACATTTCTCTATGTGCATTACGTCAAGACTGTGTCGAATCAAATCTGTGCTCCAATAAGGCAAGTCCCAAAATATGCTTTATTTTTTCCACCTATAAGATTCACTCATTTCATTAAATTTTACAACATCTAATTTATTTATGTTTTTAAGCTTTAACTCATTGAGTAGCTTTAGAATTTCCTCCCTAGTTCTTATTTGTGGTAGCAACTTTTTTCAACCTTATCTTTCAAAAAGTTTTTTTTATCCCTTCGAAATGGATGATTTTGAGGAAGGAAGCACCTATGACTGTCAAACCATGAAACTATTCATCCATGGCATAAACTAAAGGCAACATATTGTTCCACGCACTATAGATAAGCTAAGTGTCCCGATGTACTCCATCCTAACAACATAGAATAAGCAAAAAAGTCACTAATGGTCCACATTAAAGCTGCTTTCATCTAAAAGTTTTGCTTCCTTGAAACATCATATGTTTTTATACCTATTTTCCACAATTGAGTCAACTCATCTATTAAAGGTTGCAAATAAACATCAATTTTTTTTGTCTAGGATTGTTAGAACTTGGAATAATGCATGTTAGAAACATATAAGGCTCTTTCATGCACATCCATGGAGGCAAATTATATGGAGTGACAATCACAGGCCAACTAGAGTATTACCTTCCTGATTGACCAAATGGTTGGAAGCCATCTGTACAAAACCCAAGCCTAACATTTCGTGTCTTAGCAATAAACGAGGGATGAGTTTCATTAAAGTGCCTCCAAGAAAATGAATCTGATGGATAATGCATTACCCTATCCTCCTTTATATGATCATCATGCCACCATAAAGGCAGCTATAGATTGAGACTCATACAATCATCATAGCCTAGGAATTAGAGGAAAATAATACATTGATTTGTAAGATTTGGCTTTGTGCTTTTGAGAACTAGTTAGGCTTTTGTATCTATATTGTCCACAAAATTTAAATGAAATGAGGTGTTCATCCTGGCCCAAAAAAATCATACATCCTTTTCCTGTAGCAAACATTCTTTTCAAATGGCAATCTAAGACTATGCACTAATTTTTTGGTACCATAAAAAGAATCAACCATTGTGTTACCTATTGGTAATGCCTCCTTAAACAATTGTACAATTTCATCATAACACCTTTCTAGCAAACTATAATTTTATTTTATGGTCAATAGCCTAGACACAGAAGATAGTTGCGAGGGGGAAGCATCGGGATATAACTCAAAATCTGTTGATTGAAGCAAATCAAAGAATTTTTAGGAGTCCAGATTAGGTATCTCTTCCATTAAAGGTTCATCTAGACATGATGGCCTAGCCTCACAAGGATTATAAGAAGAACCAACTTCATAGGTTATATCACTACTTGCATGTTGAAAACATTGCCAAGTCCTACTTAGAGCGAAGTTAGATCCAGTTGTATCTAATACCATTTGTCGAAATGGATTAATTTATTCAATTTGCAGTTGTGCAAAACTAGTCATCATTTCATGTTCACCATGAAACCTCCAGACATAATAATTCGAGATGAATCCATATCTAAACAAATGGCATTTAACATTTTCAATATCTAAATTCTTCATATTGTCACATTTTGTACATGGGCACCTAATTGTGTCACCAATAATCACTTCTTAGTGAGAAAGCGTGAAATTTATAAATGCCTATACACCTTCTATGAATTCAACTTTTAATCATCCTCGACCATCCCTTTTATCATACATCCAACCTCTATTTGAGGCAGACATCTTTTCTAGCATACATAAAACAAACACAATATATAAAAGTAACGAAAGTAAGGAAATAAAAAACACTAAAGAAAATCAGAATTGATATTATATTCTTACCTAAATTGCTAGCTTTAATTTCAAATTATTTTGCTTTAGTAATTGTGAACTGTCAGATGAAACTTTTGTTTTCCAGTTGCAAAATCTGCCATAAAATAATTTTAGTGATATCACTATGATAACAAATGTTACAATAGAATAAAAAATGCCATAAACTAATTAACAATGGATTATAAAAAAAAATAAAATTGACACCAACTAATAATAGAATACATTGCAACACATGATAAATTGGTTTTAATCAAAACAAGTCATTAGCATACAATAGAATACATTAACCTAACAAATGCTTCAAGTACTAATAATTTAAAATAAAAGAATCTACAAATGCTTACCCAACAAATGAGATACGTTCTCCAATTTGAGTGGCTTCTGGAGGGAGCAATGGCTCAACAATAGTGAGATCCTTATTAAAAGCACAAAGAACCTATATATTAAAACCTGTAAATATGTGCATAAAACCTCGATATCTTCTATTATGACATGACAAGTTATCTACAACACATTCCATATGGTCCAATGCCTACTATATTCTCAAATTATAAATGAAATTTGAAAATAAGGCTCAATTATGGAAGAAAATTTAGGAGGTAAAAATTCAATTGACTTTTACGTAAAATTTAGGAGGTGAAAAATCTCTTACGTAAGAAAAAGGAAAAATATCAATTCCAACAAAGAGAAAAGATGATTAACAGACAAAGTAAAAATATAAGTCAAAACTAAGAAAATTGACTATCTTATGGCTGCAAAAACCAGTATGCAACATTATTAAGTATATACAACGTTTCTATAGGATGGTGGGTCAGTGACATAACCAATGCTTGCAGTGAATCCAATGCAGCACTTTAGGACAATCAAAATCAATTAGAAAATTGGACAGTAGGTTACCATTGGTGATTTGGGCAAAGAGATATCAAATTATAAAATGCACATGGTACAAACTGCAAACTCGAATTACTAATAAAATTTAAGAGAATATGGCATTACATAATAATTTCACAAAATAAATGTATAAATTTGGCAAATAAATTGAAGAATACAGAATCTTTATTAGATACCATCAATAATAATTCAATGTCAACCTTTCTAAATAAATAGTTTTTTACTAAATTCTGTCAACTATAAAAACCCTTAGTAGAATGGCATAAAAAGATGAACCAAAATTTAATTGGTAGTTTTCATCAAATATAACAATATAGGAGAAATGGAACTATAAAAAAGCTCATGTACACACACACATATATATATGTATGTATGTGTGTGTGTGTATGTTTAGTATCCTTTCGTTTCTTCCTCTTTATGTCTTATTTTGCAAAGTATGAGAAAATTATTAAAATAATTTCTTAAATCACGTGATGAACACCTAAAATAATAGAGCATGGATTATAAATTTTTCACAAAGGAAGAACACAATTTGTCTTTTTTTTTTTTTAAGGTGTTGATCATGTGATTTATTAAAAGAAAAAAGCACAGTAGTAATGCATCTACTATATGCATCCAAAAACACTCATTTCATAGTAAGTATTTGGTAGATAAAGAATTTGCAGTAAGACAGAGAATATATCATCATCATAAAGTATAGAATCAACTAAACATCTACATAAAGGTGAACACACATTAATTTACGCAGCAAACAGGAATAAAATTATCTGATATTATACATGAACATGCATTGATGTATGCAGCAAAAAACTAATAAGTACCATTGGTTAATTCAAGCTAGAAAAATGAATGTTCTTAGGCTTAGGCTTCATATGAAAAAAAAAATGGAAA
>CANXYI010698954.1:0-11089 GCA_948208565.1 Hura crepitans
CCTATCACTTATTTATCTCAATGTAAATTTCCAAAGAAAAATCATTAAAAATTCACAAAAATTCCAAACCTTTGAATTAATCACAAAGTAATGAAATTGGACACCAATTTACTTATTTAAACCAATAAAAGTTGAAAGAAAGCTAAAAATGTACTTTTTGATCAATATTCACTTTAATGTTCATTATCCTCTTTCTTTAAGAACACTTAATGGAAATTCAAATTTGATTGCTATCGGAGTGATAAGAATTTAAACATAGGTTTAGGGAGTGATTAAAGGTGACATGGTTAAAGAATGGGAAAAAAATGAAAATAGATGAGAACATCTCCATAGTTGCTATCAAGTTGTAAAAAGAAAAGGGTAATAAGAGGGATAACCAAAGAATGCTTGGAATATTCCTTTCAAAAGCCTTTTATATAAATAAAATATGGATGGTAGAGATTAAAGAAATATTTGATCTAATGGCTATTAAAAATCACCACAAAAATCCTTTTTCTGTCATCCAAATTTCATGTATAAAATGCACAAAAATTATTTTAAACTTGCTTAATATATGTTAAATTCCCATAAAAAAGATACTACACTGAATGTTAGTAATTATCTTAGTCTACTTTTTGAATCCTATTTTTACAAACATATAAATTTCCATGCATAATTATTATTCCTTCATTATTGATATCCAAAAGCTTTACTAAATACATTAAATATTATCTTTTAGGCCAACTTAGATGAAACTGCCACAAAATAAGCAATACTTTTTTGCTAAATGACTATTCATTTACACAATTATTATTCATCGTTATGCAACCAAGTGTTCTTTTTTTTAGTTCAAATTTCACCTGTGACCTTTTCATGACATATAACCTTCATTTGTTGAAAAAGTATTATTCACATTATAGGTGTCATTATTCATAGCCCAAAAAGTATTATTAATGATTTAAGATTTTGAGTCGTTATAGGTTATGTGTTCACACCATTGCAAAGGATGAGAGGAAGAAGAAGAAGGAGAATAGAGAATGAAAGGAAGTTAATAAATAAAGAAATATAATAAGAAATTTTAAATTTGACCTTTATATATCCCAAAACACAAAAATACAAAAATAAACATATTGTGTCAATAGCAACTCTATATAGCTAGTTTTTCAAAATTCATTCTCAATTTAGAGAATTTCATCCAGATGCAAAAAAAGACCAAAATGCCCTTAAAGCATAAGATAAAAAATAGATGAAGATACATAATCTAGATTGATTCCAAACATCAAAATGTGCAAATTATCACATAGTGCTTAACTTGAGCCATTTCAGATTGCGTAATTGAATACTAATTTTAGAATAAAAATACAAAGATGCCTAATCTAGAGAAAAGTGTTCAACTTAAAGGTGTTCAACCTTGATTTTAGATTAGGTGTTCAAAATGAAAGTGCCTAACATTGATTCAAAATTTAGTGCTTAACTTGAAGGTATACAACCTCAATCCGACATAAAGGTCTATAGCTAAATTCAGACAAGGTGCTAAACTAGAAAGCACATAACCTCAACTCAATTGGATAAAGGTGCTTAACATAACCTATATATGTAAGGCAATTAACCCAATAGTCAAAGAACAAATAATTCTAGGTAAGTATTTCTTATATCATACATACATAAATTTCTCATTAGAAAAAGCCTTCAATAAAATCTACATCACATGAGCATATTTTTCAAATTGCATTAAAGCAGGGGCAAACTATAATTATTGGCTTTTAAGTCCACAATTTTTATAGTGCTTGATAATGATAGGTGAATCTCTTTATAAAGGAAAACACTAAAAGAGTGGAAATTCTCTCTAGGGGTAAAATAGTTGTTTTCTCACTTAGGATGAGAAAAAGGGTGAGAGTGATTCTAGGATAATCAAGGTACACATGAGAGATAGAAAAATGATATTTAAGTGGTCACATGAGAGAGAAAACTAAGACTAAAGATGAATCCGTCCTGCATTAGATCACATTTAAAACACCAAAAATCTACTTAGCAAAAGGGAACCACTATACAATCATTCTACCATATGCATGGTAGTTTTGAATGCTCGCCCGACTATATCAAGTCCCACACAATAGTATTCTCTAAATCCAATAAGAAATGTCATAATTATGTTTTAATTGAACTATTGAGTCTCTAGAAGCTTAAAATCACTAGAATTATGCCAAGCTAGTTCTAATCAACCTATACACCCAATTTAGACTTAGAAAATGATCCAAACACCTCCAGATTAATGCCTATAAACAGCCTTCATCTCATCACACAATAGACATAATAATTATTCAAGATATACTCATTCTTCAATGAAAGAGTGCTTGTTTGGGATTTTGAGAGCTTTAACTAGTTCTTGAGAAGTATCGATATTCTAAATTCATTTAGAATATTGTGAAAAATCAAAAATCTTTAGAGTGAGGTCATTTTATCTATGGGAGGAATTTTCCATAAATTTTATGTTCTTTTATAGCAAAATTGTTCGCTCTCTTGAAGCATCATAATTGTTAGCTCTCTAAGTGCCTGATCTTGTTTTATTCATTTTATAAATTATGTTTTCATCATTATTTTTATTTTACTTGCACTAAGATCATGTTTTCTCATTAAATATAGTTAAATATCTTGTGTGTTCATCATAAAATCATTTTTAGTGTTTCCTCACATGATTTTGCATGATTATTGTCACACCCTTTACCCGATCTGGTCACTAAGCACGATTAACAAGTGCACGCACAAATGCATTATCCAAACTCAACAACTCTTATCCATGATCATTATGTTTGAAAACAGGTTACCAAATTTTTTTCCAAAAAACATAGCTACAATTCACTTTTAAGAATCCTCATGTAAAAAATCTAGCAATATAACGGCTGTACCGGGACAATATCCTAAAATGAATAGTAACTTGCATATTAAAAAAACACTTTTATAAATATTTTCAATCATCCTATAACATCTATGATCACTCCAGTATCACAAAGCAACACAAACGTGTCAATCTGAACCTCAAGAAGAGATATCATACAACATAACAATCTAAAATCATTTTTTGAACACTTTACACACCATAAAAATCAAAGTGACTATATCAAATGTAGTTTAGACCTATTTCCCCTTATTTACATCACATGAGTAATTTTACTATGCATCACATAAATCTAGATACAAAAACCAAAATAATCTTCTTTTGATAATCTTGAAGTCCTAAGGCTTGTGCTCAAATTGTCTCTTTACCTATGCATCACAAATCAAACAATATGCTAAGTTATAGCTTAGTGGCATAATCAAATTAACTTATGCATTTATGCTATTATAATAATATACATAATGTAAAAGAACATAAACATTCATAATATCACTTTTTTTGCCATATTAGCTATAACATGCATTATTGTAGTTAAATAACATAAATCATGCTTATTACTCATCACAGGTCATGTATTATGCATAAAACTATGCCTTAAGTTTAACAATATGCGTTATGCAATTATATCCATTAAATTTGTTTTATTATGCCCATTTTAGAGGAAAACAAATATCCTATGGATAACAGGATCATGATGTACAGTGGCCTTCATTATTAACTTTACAACTGCTGCACTAGCATAAGGGTATAGTTGTTTCTTGACCTTATCAGTGGCTATATGAACATGGGTTGTGCAATGGCCCTCTTGGACCTCAATGACAGTTGCACCCACATAAGTTGTGTAATAGCCCTCTTAGACCTCAATGTTGGCTACACCTGCATGGATCCGAAGATCAAAAAATAAAAGCCCATGTATCAGACATTTAGTGGAATCATGGACCAAATCCATCAAAGTACCAAGGCAACTTAGCAGCTACTATAACTCCTTAGTTGACCGGTCAACCTATCCATACTAAGTTATTTCTTGTATAGGGTAGTAACGATTTACTTTTAGTTACACCACCTTAATTTAAGCTTAAAATAGCTTTTAATTACTTTGGTTTAGCTAACATATGACTAAACTAAGAAAATTATGTTATTATCCTTATTTTGCTATTCAAGCATATTAGGTTATGCAATTTACCATGCTTTGAGGCCATGTATATATATGCATATACATCACACATTAAAAACATTCCATATACTCTTTTAAAAGTCATTTATTCCACTATGTCATAAAATTGCCATATTCATTTCATGGTAGCATAAGCTCATTCAAGATTGCATTATGCTCAATTTCATCATAAAATGTATCACGGTACTATATGATAGTGTAATACCTCATATAGGCACATAATATGTTTTAGAGATATTATTACCCTATATATGACCATTCAACAATGATATCTTACATATAGTTAACATCCAACATAATCACATTGCATTATACCTTATTTTACCACATAAATGCTTTTAAATTATATGACATTCATCATCCAATCCATGTCTCATAGAGATTACACACACTTACAAGCATGCTAATATTCAATTACTTTACATACATGCATTATCTCACTTTAAGCACCATTTTTATCATGTTTATACACATTATCATTTATATTCATGCATTTTCCTTGTCAAGCACTAATTCAAAATTTCATGTCCCCTAACATGGCATTAAGCCATTTAGCGAAGGCATACTAATGCATGATACTTACATCTATACACCATGTACATCTTAACTTACATACTCAACCATGAAAGTCATCATTTATTCATTCATGGACATGATCTCTTAAATAGTCAAACATACACATCAAATATACATTAAGAGTCATTCAGCCACCAAGCCTCATGCCTCATCACACATTCATCATACATGACTCATTTATGCCCATTTGAGCACTCACACATATGCAAGAGCATACATGATCTCTAACAATCCTATTCAAGTCACAAATACACATATAAGCCTTTATTTCCATCTGGCCATACATCCACCCATAAGGCTTTATTCATTTCAATCATATTATACATTATAAAATCATCTCACCTAACTCATCTCATACTTATTTATTCATGTACATCAATACATAAACATACACCATGGATATATGCCATTAACATACTTAATACATTAATTACTCACATCCATACATAATTACATAATATATATTTTCTATCTACATCAAGTATTATATACATCCATACACATCTCTACCATTCCAATAACATCAATGCCTATCACAAATAACAATTTACTTGGTTAAATCCATTAATACCCTTAATTAGGCATTTTTCATACCATTACACATTTTCACATCATAATGCACAATTTGGAATCATAAGCATAATATGACTTCCTCATTGTTTTATACATGATTCAAACATCTTAATTGCATCATCATAAATCTCATTCATTATATAACACAATTAATGACATTAATTACATAAACTTAAGCATTTAACACGTAATTATATGCATAGGCATATTATGTAAATTAGGGCATTTCATCGATTTAGCACAATTTAATTTGACTACACATACCAAGAGGGTCACAATACACTCTCGAGAACTTCCTATACCTTTCCTTTCCCTTTATCTCATGGTTTATCAATTTTCTCAACTACGGGTTATAAATTTATTTCGTTAAAATCCATAATAACTCATACATGTATTCAAAAATTAATCTAACCATATATAATGACTCTTAGACACTCAGGGAACTTAAAAAAATGTTAGAATTCAAAAAAAGTTACTTAACAAATTTCAAGTTACTGTTTATCGAGGCAAAAAATAAGGCCAAACGCTTGATTTTTCGTGCAAATTAAGGTAGAATCACTTCTTGGGGTCGTAAAGGGTTAAACTTAGGGCTTGGATGGAAGAAATGGGCAAGAAATTAAGCTTAAGGAACTAAAAATGGTTTCTCCTCCCTCTTGTGGTATTGGCTGTAACTCAAAATGGCAAAGGATGATAGTAGTCATCCCTTGACCCATTTTAACCACTTATATAGTTTTTTTTAAATTTTTCTTACCTCATTTCTAACATCTAAGAGGCATGTAATTATCCATAATTCAAGCCTCAAAAGCCTCTAAAAATCCATGCTCAAAAATGCAAAAAAATTGATTAAAAATATAGTTTTTAAGGTTGTCTGATTTTAGTAAAAATACTTCCCAATCTCTAAAATTTCTAATTTCAGTGCCAATAGGCTAATTACAATTTTGAGTATCAGGTTGTATTAATCCTAGAATTTTTTGAGCAACTTTTTGAATATTTTATGATTCAGCTAAAACTAGATCATTATTCATGTGACACTGCCATAAAACTTAACTATAATTTTAAGCCACCTAAATGACTGTATTTTAACTTCAAAATTTATTCAAAATTATGTTATAATTAATACTTCCATTTAATAGAATTAGTGCCCCTGACCTCGAGAAAACACTATTCATGTCTCAGGAAGTACTATTCATAACATTAGGATTTTTCGAGCATTACAATAATAGTTGTTAAAACCATATTTTCAAGTGGTTAACATGTTTTCCAACTTATATATAAATAGTGATGCAATTATATAAGGATTATGATACATATGGAAGTAGTTATATTGATAAAAAATCTATATCATGATTTATTATGAATTTATTATGTAATTTTATTATAATTACATTGTTTATGTGCTTAATGTGAATCTAAGATTAAGAATATTGCATTGCATTAGAAAATCATGGTTTTAATATATAATATGAAGGACGCACACCAATTGCTAATCATAATGATTATTAAATGTCAACTATGATTCCATTTTTTTTATGATTGATTTGGTCCTTATCTTTGGTTAAACACTTATGCCAAGTTCATTAATTCTCCACTTGCACTAAGTGAAAACTCCTATTTAGCTAGTTGTCATGCTCACAAGTTGTTCTATAATAGTATTTTCTCTTCATGATTTGACACTGCCATCAAACTAACCTTTTTTTTTATCTCGTTTTTTACTTAGTTGAGCTTTCACTTGAGACATCAATACTGCACATGTGGCAACCATGGCTCTTTTCTTGTGCTTTTTATCCTTTTCTCCATATTAGGACATTTAGATTTGATATGTCTCAATTTTTTACATTTGAAGTAGTTAACCTTAATAGAAAGCTTTTGAGGTGATTCACTTTTCTAATGAGAATGTTTATAATAACACTTTTTATAAGGCTTTTTTTCGTTTTTTGAATAGCTTTCTGAACCTTTTGGTTATGAAAGTAGGATCACCATTAGATATTGATGAATTACTCTCTTAGAATCAATTTTGAAAGCAATTGCCTTTTTTTTCATTTTCTATTTCCTTTTCTACATCTTAACTTTTGATAAACATTTCATGGGACAATAAAAATCCACAAACATGATCAAATTTTAAAGTACTTATATCTTTATTAGGTCGGATAGATACTTTGTTTTCCAACCTTACAATGAGACCCTTAGAAGTTTTTTAATTTTATTTTCTTTAGAAATGGGCTACCATGAGCTTTAGCACAATTTAATATTTTGATAAACCTATCAACAACATTTTAAATGGGCTTATCTAGTTTCATTTTGAAGGATTCATATTCCCCTAATAGGACATAAAGGCATGAATCTTTCTCTTGATTTGTGTCTCCATATGTTGCAACAAGATTATTCGAAATTTCTTTGGTTATTCAAACAAAAAAACTTGGTTAAATTCATTTGTATGGAGAGCACAAGAAAGCATGCTCACTACTCTAACATTTTTTAGCAGTAAATTTTTCTTCATCAATAAACTCTTTAATAGGTTTTGGAATATGAGTGCAAGAATGGTATAACCATTCTCAATAATCTCGCAACAATCCATATCTTTAGCATCAATAAAGTTCTTCATAATTGTTTTCTAGAAAGCAAAATTGCTTTCACAAAATATAAGTGGTCTACAGATATTTTGTCCTTCATGGAATGAAGTACAAATGGGAAGATTAATTCTAGTAAAGAATTCCATTGTCTAAGGTTCTCTCAAGGGTGTTAAGCTTAAAGAGAATGAGTACTGCTTTAATACCAATTGTTAGTTCCAAACACGTATAAGAGAGAGGATGAATTGGGTATGTCAATTTTTTGCCCTTTTCTAGAATAAAAGCTTTTGTTTATATAAAAAGGTTTTCTAGTGAAAGCTTTTATGATATGCAATGGTTATGAGATATGCTTCGAAAAATAATTTCAAGAACTTTTCAAAAAATGAACCTTGTAAAAATTCAACTTTAAATACAAAGATTTAAGTTTCTATGAAACTTGGTTTTCTTGAATAATACCAAAATCAAACTTTTTAACATAATAAAAAACCAAATAGAACATAAACAAAATTATATAGTAGATAATTAGGAAGAAAAATTAAAACAAATGATTTATAGCGGTGTGGCCTTTTTTGCCTACCTTCACTCCCTAAGATAACCTATTTTGAGATTTTAGCTCCACTTAAGCTCTTTTCAACAACAAGAATCAAAGCCAATTGATACAAGTGTACAAATACTTTTACCCACAAATCTTTTTTACAAAGTTAAAGAATGAGAGAAAAACTTGCTAAAATAAAAGCCCAAGTTTTAGCTAATCTCAGCCTCACAAACTTTTATAAAGATATTTTTCCTTACAAAATAATTGAAAGAAATTTGCTATAATCAAATTTAAGGATGATATGTAATGATTAAAGCACAAAAGATGTGGAAAATATGTCAAGAAATTGTGTTATAAAAGGACAAGATGGTTTAATAGAGCCACCATTTTATTCAACTCTAGGCACTACTGATCCTTTGCCTAAGGTTTAAAATTAATATCTAATTTATACCTTTACAATATACATCTTTATATTCCAATGTTTATCAATCCTATATCATGTAAGAAATTAGTATATTTATAGCATTCATCATATTTGCATATCAAGAAAGATAAAATGCAATAATTAAAACATATATAATAAATAATAAGATGCAAAAATATTATACATCCATAAAATGGGCTATTTATTAGTTGGAAAATGGGCTAACAATTACCATATTTCCATGGGAATTGGTAGTAACTGCTTCCCTTTATGTGTAAAAATTATCAAATAATTCACCTACTATAATTGGAATAGAAAAAGGAATCAAAATAAGCATAAATATGAAATGAAATAGATATCTTCCTTTCAAAAGGTTTGTGCAGACTATTTAAGTGTCCTTGATAAATCTGTGCAAACTCCAATTTCAAACTCTATGACTAGAACTAACATAACTCAATTAAAATAATTAAAACAACAATATGAGGTCAGTGAGGACCTTATAATAGACTAAAATAATGTAATATAATTACATTTAAATATTCACACATTTAATAAAGTATGCATCCTTAAATTTATTATGTTCTTATTGTTAATAAACTAAAATAAACAAATAATTTAAAATGTTAAAATAAATAAATAGCGTATGTCATTGTGGGCCTGACTCCTTGTGAAAGAAGGTCCGTGTGGACCAACTATGCTATCCAGAATGCAAATTACATCTTATATAATTCAAGAAATGATTTAAACATAAAGAAAACCATACATTATATTAACCTACTCCTATAATTGACTTTGAGATTATAATGAATCACCTAACATGTCTAATTAATCATAAGAGATTATCGATTAAATATGGACATAAACAAAGCAAAAGCCTTAAGCTTAGCTGATTATAAACTCCAATCAATAAAGCCAAAGGTTATTTATTTCAATTAGCATAGGATATGCCTCTATTTAGTTATTAGGCTCAAGGCTACAGCTTATTTCAGTTGTAGTGATGGTTTTAGCCACACCTTTAACTTTTCCATTTATTCTTCCTCTAGTAAGAGTTCTATTAGTATATTGCCTATGGCTCTCTCTTTTAGAATAATAATAAAATAGCATAATAAGATAGTATACATATATACATGAATACATATCATAGCATTTAATAGTATTATATAGTTTAAAGCTACTATGTTTGTGTCTTTTGTTAATTAATTAATTTTAAACATTATGTCATATATTTGTATACAAAAAGATATAATTTTAGTACAGAAAAAAATTAAGTAGTTCATCTCATAGATTTTAGCATCTAGTTTCATATTGCAAAAAATGTGAATCGGATACATGGTTGTCAACATCATTTAAATTCTCAATTCTCAACATAAGTATTTATGTAATTAACCTATATATATTAAAATAAAATCATTAGGGTAAGTGGATTGAAGTATGATCATTATGTTTCTTTTGTAATTGTTAAATTACTGACTACATTAATCTTGCCAAGAAATAAGTGTTTGAACTTGAAAACTAAGATTTAACTTTTTCTATGCTTAATATTAATTTTGAGTATCCTTATAATGGATTTATTTAAGGTTGAAAATGTTATTGTGCCACTAAGAAAATTTGTTTTTTGCAGTGGTTTTCTTACCTCACATAGGTTATGAGTAGATTTTAAAGAAACATCATGAAGTTGTATAGTTTTGAAAGACATCTTCACAATAATCAACAAGGCAAAGTAATTTTTGTTGTAAATATTTAGTTCTAGTGTATGTTTTTCCTAAAGGTCTATATATGTGGAAATGATAAATATATGTACATAATTAACAACATATCTTTATGTAAGGAAGGTTTATGTAAGCCTTAAGTTTAGTAATGTTTTATAAATAAGGATGTTATTCTAAGATACAAGTACATAAATTTTGAAGATGTGTATGCTTGTAATAGAAATAGTGATTGTATTTTTGTCATCAATAGGTAGAACAGCCATGGTAAACTATTGCACCAAATATAAATGGTTTAGTTATGTCCTTAAGTTGTCATAGGCCTAAAGTTTTTGTGGTTACGGCTAAGGATTGAACATGAGATTTATTGAATACTAGTGTTTAGATATTTTTTAAAAGGGGTTACCATGTATATATATAGAGATAAAGTCTGAGTGTTTGTTAAATTTATATGTATTTTAAAGCAAATGCAAGTTCAATTTTTAGTGTAGAGGTTCCACTTGGTTACCCTATTGTGCCCAGGTAGCGGTGATACAATTAGTGGTATTAGAGTAGCTTATTCATTTTGAGAATTTGATGTTAGGATAGTGTACATTGCAGTATATGTACATATATATTTATGTATGTATGTGTGTGTGTGTGTGTGACCGTGTATATAT
>CANXYI010699032.1:0-10290 GCA_948208565.1 Hura crepitans
GAAAAAGTATATATATGTGTATAATTATATTAGAGGCTGTGTCTCCATAAATCTTAAAATAAGGGTTAAATAGCCATCTGAATCACTAGAGCAAATTAGTGCAGTAATCGGGAGGAAATTAATTTGTTAAAAGATTACAATAATATAAATATATAAATAAATATAAAGGAAAATAAATTTGTATTGGACTAAAAAAGGTAAGAACTCATAAAACATATATATATATCAGACTATTCTTGTGTGTGTACAGGTGAGACATACTTTTAATTGATTAAATTCACCACTGAGTTTTATACTTAGCGTACCAATGTTTTGGTGCGTAGGTAAGCAGGAATAGCCGAGATGCCTTTAGACGGGTGCAGTGTAGTAGCAGAGCAAACAAGGGAAATGTATTTTATCTGTGTAATGGCACTTATGTGATAACTATAGGTTATGTGTCTAGCATGCTTAGTAGCTATTGTGGGTTTGTAATTTATTTACTTTCCATATTTGTATGACATGTGGTTGGCACTAATAAATAAATACTTGTGTGATTTGTTACTTACGTTTTATACTGAGATTAAATATATGGTGAAAGACAAAAATGGGTATATGATTAGGTCACAACAAGGAGAAAGGCAGGCTTGTAAGGTGCACTTGTGATCGGGTTTCTACAGGGACCCGATAGAGGTGTGACATAATATACTCTAAAAATCATCATACAATTCATCACATATAAGTTTGTGCAGACGTTGTGATAGGGAGTCCATACGGACTACCTTTCAATCCCATACACATACTTACATGCCTTCAATATTAACATATGAGCATGATAATTCACATCTATCACCTAGCATATAACAAAGTGCCTAAAATAAAAAATCATGTTTATTAGATGTAGGTCCATATGGACCAGTTTGCCATATTCACAAAGAGGGAAGAAGGCTGTGCAGACTAACCTATCATACTTGTGCCTAAAGGAACCAAGTCCCTGTAGACCTAACCATACATATGGTTAGATTTGTGTGATTATCATTAACATTATGCAACATACTTAACATTAGTTGTAAGAATCAATTCCACATCATATATCTTACTAAAATGTCCTACTCACCATGAATAAAAGTAGGGATAACAAAGTATCACCTCACTTATACATCAATTTCAGAGACCGTAGTCCTATAAGATATCCTGAAACACATAATAGACCTCAGATATTATTCAAACAAGAAGTCTCTTTAACCTCTTGGATATTTTTAACCATTTGGATGTATGTTCCTCATTGTGATTTTTTAGCCTCATTCTTCTGTATTGATGTAGAGAAGTATATATACTTAGTCTCTTTAGGTTTTCCTATTTCCATCAAAAAAAGACTCCCTATCCTGATAGGAGTTTGGCTTCTGGACTGAATAGGTAGAATTCTTCCTCCGAAGTGCTCTTTCCATCGGTAGGTCTATGTGGACTTATTCGTACTAGTCCGTATGGACAAAGCTTTTGGTATGCTAGTCTATGGGCTAGATCTTGGCCTATTAACATAGTTAGTTTGTGCGGACATGGTTTAGTAGGTCCGTACAAACTTACCTCTTGATAACTTTATGCTATGCTTGAGAGTTTATCTCTAGCTATCATCATTGTTCAAAGGTAAGGTGTCTATAATATCCCTTCTTTTTATATCAGCATAAGATTTCTAATGGTTTGTAGTAGCTTTTAATCTGTCTCTAATGATCTTATCTTTATCTTCTACATCTTTTACCAAATTAGGTCCTATTATCTTGCCTTCTCCAACTTCAGTCCAACATAAGGGAGTTCTACACCTTCTACCATACATTGCCTCATAGGGTGCCATACCCAAACTAGCTTGATAGTTATTGTTATAAGCAAACTCAACAAATGATAGATACTTGTCCCAACCACCTTTGAACTCGATGGTATAGCAACATAACATATCTTCTAAAACTTGTATTACTATCTCCAACTGTCCATTTGTTTGAGGATGAAAAGTTGTGTTGTATGTCAATTTAGTCCTAATAGCTTCATGTAGTTTCTTCCAAAATCAAGAGGTAAATTAGGGATCTCTGTTAGAAATGATGGCTACTAGCACACCATGCAACCTCACAATCTCATCAATATACAATTGTGCCAGCTTCTTTAAAGAGTAATTCATCATCACAAGAATAAAATATGCTATCTTAGTTAACCACTCCATGATTATCCCTATAACATCGCACTTGCTCTTTGTCAGTGGTAAACCTATCACAAAATCCATAGTGACCTTCTCTCATTTCTATTCTTGTATTGCTAATGGATGTAACAATCTAGAAGGAATTTGATGTTTTGCCTTTACTTGCTAATAGGTCAAGCATCTAGCTACATATTCAGCTACAACTCACATCATTCCTAACCACCAATAAAGAGGATTTAAGTCTATATACATCTTTGTATTACCTAGATACATAGAGTAAGGAAACTTTAATGTGTTTTCCTTAAAATCTATGCTCTCATGTCATCTACATCAAGTACACATAATTTGTTATGATAGTATAGATATCTATCTTCTCCTAACTGAAATTTTGTGGTCTTCCCCTCTTTGACTTTTCTTATTGTCTGTACTAGCGATTCATCTCTTATATGTGCTTCTTTAATTTGTTGATTGAAGTTAGGTTTGATTTGCAATTCAGGTAATATAGCATCTTCCCCTGTATACCTCATTGTAACATTCAATAATGTCAATATTGCCATGAACTTTTGGCTCAAGGCATTTACAACTACATTGGCCTTTCCTAGATGATAATCGATCAGACAATCATAGTCTTTTATCAACTCTAGTCACCTTCTCTACCTTAAGTTTAACTCCTTATATGTAAAAAGATACTTTAAACTCTTATGGTTAGTATAATATAGCATTTCTCACCATACAGATAGTGTCTCCATATCTTTAGGGCTAAAATAATGGCTGCTAATTCTAATTCATGCATGGGGTAGTTCTTCTCATGTGTCTTCAACTATCTAGAAGCATAAGCCACTACCTTACCTTCTTGCATCAAAATGCATCTAAGCACATTGTGTGAGGCATCACTATAGATAACAAAGTCCTTACCCTATTTAGGTTGGACAAGTATAGGAGCCTCAGTCAACGTTGCCTTCAATCTCTCAAAACTCTTCTGACATTTCTCATCCCATTCAAACCTTACATCCTTTCTTAATAGTCTCATCAATAGTGTTGCAATCATAGAAAAACCCATCACAAATCTTCTATAACAACCAGCTAATGCTAGAAAGCTTCATACTTCAGTCATATTCCTAGGTGGCTTCTGCTCTAACACAGCCTTCACCTTACTGGGATCCACTTTGATACATTCTATTGATGCAATATAATGGAAAGGCCACTTCATTTAATCAAAATTCACATTTGCTTAGCTTGGCATACAACTTTCTCTCCCTCAAGATCTGTAAGACAATCTTGAGGTGTTGTTCATGTTCTTTCCAAGTCTTAGAATACACTAAGATATCATCAATATACACTACAACAAATTGATCCAAATATTGTTGGAAGACCTTATTCATCAAGTCCATAAAAGCTACTTGGGCATTAATGAGTCCAAATGGCATCACTAAAAACTCATAATGCCCGTATCATGTTTTGAAGGTAATTTTGGGTATGTCAGACTCCTTAATCTTCAAATGATGGTATCCTGATCTCAAATCTATCTTAAGAAAGACACCTGCACCTCTAAGTTGATCAAAAAGATCATCAATCCTTGGCAAAGGATATTTATTCTTCATAGTCACCCTATTCGACTATCTGTAATCAATACACAGCTGAAGTGACCTATTTTTCTTCTTTACAAATAACACGGGTGCTCCTTAAGGTGAAATACTAGGTCTGATAAAACCCTAGTCTAACAATTCTTGTAATTGTGCCTTTAATTACTTTAACTCAGTAAGTGCCATTCTGTAAGATGTAATGGATATAGGTGTTGTACTAGGATGCACTTCAATCTAAAAATCAAATTCTCATTATGGGGGTAATCCTAGTAACTCCTCAAGAAATACATCTAGGAACTCAGCTACAATTGGGATTTGATCAATATTAGGTGTGGAGTTATTGATGTCTACTATATGAGGTGGTGTGCTTCACAACCCTTACGGATCAGTCTCCTTATTGTAATAGCTGAGATGAGGTTATCCAAAGAATTTCTCTCACCTACAACTATTACCTCATAACCTTCTACTGTCTTAAGGATAAGCCTTTTATTTTTATGAGCTACCAAAGCATGATGTTTTGTTAACCAATCTATACCTAAGATGACATCAAATTCATTAAATAGAAGTTCTATTGAGTTTGCAGGGAATATCTGATCCTGAATCATCAAAGGATAGGGTCTATATATCTTATTCACCATCACACTTTATCCAATCAAGTTATTGACTTAAATGTCTACATCGACTAGTTTTAGTTCTAAGCCCTTACCTTGTGGTTATGTAGTACATATGTAAGAATGTGTTAAGCTTGGATCTATCAATGCCAAAATTAGAGCATCAAATAAGGAAACATACCAGTAATCATGTTTAGTGCTTCTGCATCCTTACGAGCTCTGATAGCATACTATCTGGCAAGAGCTCATGCCTCAGACCTAGTTCCCTAGCTGTTACTGGGCTAGTTAGATCTAAATTGTCTCTGCCCCCTGCTCTGTGGTGCTGCTAAAGCTTGCATCTATACAAGTTCAGCTTGTCTCCATGGACACTCCCTCTAGTAGTGGTCTCTAACCCCATATGTAAAACATTCTTCTAGCCTGACTACTTTATACCATCCCTAATGTCTTCTATGACACATCTCACAAGTATGAGTTACACTCCTAGCTACTGAAGCTAGGGCACTCGACGTTTATTGAGGAGGTCTAGGCCTAGATCCAAATACTTTTCCTGACCTTTAAGGCTTTGGCTGCCTCTATGTCTGTTACACTAATTGAGACTGAGTTTAGGCTTCCTTCTATCTCTTACTAACTTTGAGTGCTGAGTTAGTCTGATGAGTTGTAAACTACCTCTTTTTATGAAACATCTCTCTTTTCTCCTACAACATCTCCTCCATATCATAGGTAGTTGACACTAAAATAGCAAAATCTATAATCTTTGGATTTGATATCTACATACACAACTCCATATTTAGGCCTTGTATGAACCTCTTACATTTCTCCTCTTCAATAGGAATCAAGCCCTCAACATAACTACTAAGTCTTGTGAAATCCTTTCCATATTTAGAAACTGACCTTTTACCTTGCTTTATATTAAAGAACTCTTGCCTCCTTTTATCCTTGTATGACTCTAGGATGTATCTCTTTTTAAATTCCATCAAAAAGAAGTCTAAAGTGATTTTTGTTGTAGCTACCTTTCTGTTCTTTATAGTGTCCCACAAATGGAAGGCTTCTTCTTGCAAAAAAGAAGTAGCACACTTGAAGTTCTCCTCTTCAGTGCATTGTAATTACTCTAATATCCTTAGGGTCCTCTCAAGCTAATATTTATCTTTGGCTGTATCATCCTCCCTAGCTTGCAAAAAATCAACTGCACCTATCTTCTTCACTCACTCTAGAAAGGTCTTTTGTACTACTGCTAGAGTTATTGGAGGAGCTGAAGCTAGTGGAGAAGGTGGTACTGCCCCAAATTTATGTCTCAGTAGGTCTACTATCTGCTATAATAATGCTAGTGAAGCCTGCTACTGCTGTGGTGGCTTTTATGGTCATGCAGCATCACTAGGTTTGGGTGCTACTGCACTAATAGCTATTCTATGAGCTAAGGTATGAACATAACTAGCTACCTCCTCAGCTTACTTAGGCGGTGTCCTTTCACTCATCTTGATCACTACAAAAGAATAACCTCTATTAGCCTCATTGCAATGTAGCTTATTAGAAAATCAAGCGTAGATACTGGCACTCATGTAAACTACATAGGAATGCCTAAACCTAAGCTTTGATACCACTAAATGTAACACCCACAGCCTAATTTCTAAAGAATCCAGACTAGTAGTGCTACATTCCCATAGGTCACCCATCTTAGAATTTTCCTAAGGGTTCATTCATTTAACACTTATGGACATGTATATTTTTCATTTAGATATTACTTGAATCTTCGAACTAACCCTTAAACATCAATGTACATATCATAATTAACTTCATAACATCATTATACAAGACCCTGGACCTATAAAACATTTGAACATAAATAATAATACCATTCAAAGTAATTTAACCATATATCATATAAATCCATCCTACATATTGATGGCATAAACATTCAGTCTTACAAAAACTAAACCCAGCCTCATAAGAATTACATGAGTGCCTTCTAAACCATAAAGAGAACAGAAATATACCCTTAAAATTAGTCTGTTACACTGCAACACCTTACTAAGGCTGATCAGCTACACCATTATTTCACATTATGAGTAAATTTTTCCTTTATCAATTTCTTATCATATACATGCACACAACATGTCCCATATTATCATACATAACCATATCCATGTACCATGCCATTATTATACATATATTTTCACATGACATGTTTCCTTTTATGCTACACATGTTATTACCATCATGTTACATCATGTTTGACATCATGGTACATTATGTACACATGTCATGCATACATGCATAGGCCATGACACACATGACATACATCTGACCATACATATATCATTCATTTTCACATACTTTTCACATCCTAAACACATCCATATCATCATTATCACATCCACTTCACATCATAGCATGCTTATTACACCAAATCAAGCACACACATACTTGAACCAAAACTTCCATACATTTGTTTATGCATGTTCACATGTAAACACATGTTGACATGCATCTATTATATTAAATCCACATACCTAGAGTACTTCTACACCTTTTTCCACCTTTCTAAGGCCTTGTTTACCTTGGTTCTCCACAACTTTTCCTTGAACATACATAATGGAACTTAGGCTTTAAAAATTCATATAAAATCATAGGAAGCTCCAAATAAAAATCTATAAGCATAGAAATTGTTAGAATTTCAAGATCTATATGAACCTAAAATAAAAACTAATAAAAGAACACTTACACTAAAAAATGTCACTATTTACGTCAAACACAAATCTTTCAAAAGGGAGCTTTTTAGCTGATTTCAAGTGTAGGAATGAAATATAAAAGTTGTAGAGGTTAATTTTCATATAAGGCTTGTAAGATTTAGTGGTGTTTTGGTGTGGGTATGAAGCAAAAATGGAAGGAGAGCTTTCATAGAAGATGGCATGATTTTTAGGGCTTTCTAAAGGTTGATGATAGGTTCCTCACATAGGTAAAATGATGTGCATATATGGGGAGCCCTTATATATTAGTGATGGGTGTGTTAGATTGTGACACATGGTGACTTAATAGCCCACAAAAATAATATTTCACTTTTAAATTTGCAAAATTTTTAAAATTATTGTAGATGTTTAAAAATAGTCTTTTTTATTTTAAAAATCCTCGATTAGGCTCAATTATGGCCTCACAAAATTTCAAGCCTAAACTCCAATGGCAAGTGGGTGTACTATTCACCTGCTATAATAAGAAATTCTAAAAAAAATATCAAACGACCTCAGAAAATTAAAAGACCTCTTTGGAATTTTAAACCTTGAGGATATGCTATTTTTAGGTCTGTCCGAGCACATCCCGGGTCATTTCCAGCATAACCCCATTTTATGTTACTATTCACTAGTTTTTCACTTGAAATTAATTATTGGTTCTACTAAATTTTTAAATTAATCCATTTTCTTTATTTTCTAGCCCATCAAAGTTTTATGACTAGTACACTCCTTTACTAGCCTTACAAAGTTATCTCGACTTCTTAAGAGCACTATTTAAGCCTCGGTGGTACTATTCAAGAAAACTTAATCCGGGGGCGTTACATGTATAATGTGCTATCAACGGTGAGTATACATTATGGCTTATAAGCAAACTAGCATATTGATATATATACATGTCAGTAATTATTCATAAGCCGCATTATGTCTATACACATAGCATAACTAGCATCAACATAAACAAAATTAACCATATATAAAACATACTCATTTATCACCTCATAGCAAGCATAATATCAAACATTACATATCATAACCTCGTATTTCAGCCATAACTCAATTTCCAGGTTTCATAATCATTTTTATATGTGAAACACATTATTTTATCACATTTATCATTTTCTCACATTTAACTCATGCCCATACTAAGGAGACAACTATCCAAGGTTGGATAAAGGATATCATTACCCTGAAGGCCTCACATATGTAACAACATTGTACCCAAATGCACTTATACATAAAAGTACTTAAAACATTGTACCCAAAGCCACTCACATTTGCATATACATAGATACATTGGCTTATAGGCCTTATACCCATCGACGCGTGAAATGGTAACCCATAGGTCTCATGCCTAAAGGTAAGCTGACAATTACTAAAATCCCAATTGACCGATCAACCTATCCAAAATAGGTTGTCTAAATGTATAGGCACAATTAAACTTAACATTTTATCCTATTATAACCATTTTTAATATATATTGTTGTTTATGTCAAAACATGCATAAACTTGTCACATTAGCCTTTTTGCACATTAGCAAAGCCTAAAACTCATACACCACTCGACCCACACAAGCATATGTCCTTCAATTTATGTGCAAATCACTTTAATAAGCTTTATTAACACATTTCAATGTCATAATACACTTCTATTCATCTGAGTTCTCATTAGTTCCTTAATTTGGCATTTAAAGCACTACTAAGCTATATATGACCATAATTTTTGCATTATAAGCATAATTCTTCATCTATTGCATCCATTCATGCCTTATAATGCCTAAAGCATCAACCATTTACATAAAAGGCACATCTTGCATTAACACGCAATTTTACACATAATATTAACACTTATCGATTTACTTACACATAATGCCTATTTACATGGCAAAAATCCACATGCAAGTCTAGATGGCATTAGCCATTATGCCCACACTCATACATTTAAACATGTTAAACCACTCACAATTGCATTTATACCATTTTTCTTCATACATTTCTTATATATCCTCTTTATGCCACAAATACATCTAAGTCATGTCATTTTCACATTAAAGGCATTTACCCATTACTATAAGTAGACACACACATTCCTTTCATCACATGTAAGCATATATAATGGCGGTTACACCATTTTTACCTTATATATCACTTATACATTCATTTTAGGAAATATTAGAACGTAAATTATATACCTAGCTTAAATGAGGCATTCGGCCCCGTTATGTTATACACTCATCATTCATAAAACACATTTATATCATCAAACATTACCATTTATCAATATTGAATTATCTCATGCATTGAACTCCTGATTGTTGTTAATGCACTAATATACTGTAAAAGCCATAAATATACATAATGAATTTCCATGCATTTCCATTCATTATAAAGTGATTACACATACCTAAATATGTCCTTAAGTACCCTTAAAGATCTCCTAAGCCTTCTCCTTGACTCAGGATACCCTATGCGAATTCTCTCCTACTAATTCAAATAGGTTCATTTTTAAAAAATTCATATATAATCAAATAATTAATTAAAAATTAAAAAGATCTTATAAATGGCTTCTTGGCCACCTTAGGGTCCTAGGAAAAATATCAGAATGGAATGAAAATTACCCAATTGCAAGATGGTCATTATACATTTTAGGAAGGAAACCCCAATTTCTCTCGAGATTCTCTACCAAATGAGGCATTCTTAGTGTCTATGAGTTTGTCTTGGATAGTCCTAACTATTAGGATATATTTTTTAGAGTAGATGTTAAAGGAAATCAAGAAAACAGAGAAAAGGAGAGGAGAAGAGAGTTTTGGCCATGTTGGAGAAAGAAGAAGGGAAATGGGGGGAAGTTAAAATAGGTGGAAAGAAATGGTAATTTGAGGTATTTATAGTTTTTTTTTTGGAAAATCATTTTATTTTGTTTTAATAATTTATTTATCCCCTCTAGAAAAATCAAAATTTCTCAATATAGGTTTCCAAAATTAAGTAAATTCAAATCCTGTATACCCTTAAAGAATCAGGCTTGAAAGAGAAAGAAAATCGAAAAAATTAATATATATTCTTAGCCAAAAACTCATTAAAAATTTTGACACCTCCTACTAGATTCTCAAAGAAACCCAATAAGTGGTGCACTTCCCGTTAGGTCTGTAACGTCCGCCGGTCGACGTCTTATGAATAGTGCCTTCGGAATCCGATTGATGTTCCTCGTGGTGCGGGTCA